>CANXYC011525641.1:0-28982 GCA_948193065.1 Aleurites moluccanus | reverse complement strand
CAAAACTTGAATTCTACACCAAACCAATCATCAATTAGTTACCTATTAACATCCAATTAACATATTCTAACATCAATTAACACTAACTAACACTAATTCAAATAGCTAAGTTAAACAACTTCCATTAGGTTTAACAATTTAGGGATTTCTATCAATTTGCATCAATTGATGCAATCTAACTAAAAACCCATCAAATTCAATCTTAATAACATCTAATTAAACCATTAAAACAAACAAAACAACTTCTTACCTCAATATGGTGATGAATACGAATTAATGTAGTCTCCAAATCCTTGGTTTTCTTTGCCTTATCCTACAAATTGATGATGGAGATAGATAGAACTAGGTGAATACTCAACTTTTCTATCAATTTACTTAAAGAAATTTTGTTGAAAATGAAGAAATGAGAGGGAAGAAGAGAAGGAAATGGTTCGGCCACTTTGAAGAAATGGATGAAGATGATGAAATTTGTTCTAAGTGATAAATATATATTAAAATCAATTTGGTAAATTACAACTAAATCCTCAAACTTTCATATATCACACTTTGGTCCAAAATCTTTTGTAATTTATTCTGTCAATTCTGTCAGGATTTGGATTTCAAAGTGGGAAATTAATAAGCTTATTTTAATTTTTACTTATTTATAAAAATGGTTTCAGAGTCATTTTGTAACTCTGACGAACTAATTTCTACTATTCACCTTAAACTTCCTTTTATTTACGCTTTTGCTATTGGTTACTTTTTCAGTGTTCCTAAAGGATTTTCACTTCTTTCTTTTTACCAAAATTACACATGCATTATGGTGATCTTTTACCCCTAGGTTAATTTCAGAAATTCTTTTGTTGATCGTACTGCTAATTTCTCGGCACTGTTTCCGACACCGCCACTTTCTAGAAAAGTAACTAATTCACTTTCTAATTGTGTCTCTAAAATTATTTCCCATCATTTCAAGACTTATGAACCACATACTGAGAACTAAATCATGCATGTGAGTTATAACTTTCTAGGGTATTATATTCTATCCTCTATAAATAAATTCGTCCTCGAATTTAAATAAATACATACCTCACTGCTGGAACAACAATGAATATCTGCTGCTCACTCTCCCAAGTGCACTCATCCATGGACTGATTCCTCCAGAGCACTTTAACCATTGAAATCTCCTTATTCCGTAGCTGTCTGACTTGTTGATCAATGATCTCCACTGGAAGCTCCTCATAAGACAAGTCATCACTGAGATCCACCTCCTGAACCTCCAATATGTGTGATGGATCCGACATATACTTTCACAGCATAGAGATATGGAAAAATGGATGTATGTGGCTCATACTAGGTGGAAGAACCAATCTATAGGACACATTACCTATTTTCTCAAGAATCTCAAACGGGCCTATAAATCTTGTTGATAACTTTCCCCTCTTTCCAAATCTCATAACACCCCTCATCGTTGAGATCTTAAGGAAGGCATGATCACTAACTGCAAAATGTATATCCTTCCTCTTCGGATCAGCATAAATCTTCTGCCTATTGAAGGTAGTCCTCATCCGATCTCTGATCATAGGTACCTTTTCCATAGTCTCCCTGATTAACTCTGGCCTCTTAAGCTGCTTCTCTTCTGGCTCCACCTAACACACTGGAGATCTGCATTTTCAACCATATAGTACTTCAAATGGAGCCATACCAATAGAAGAGTGATAGCTATTATTATAGGAGAACTCAATCAATGACAGATAATAATCCTAGTTACCTTTGAAATCCAGAACACACAATCTAAGCATATCCTCTAAAGTCTGGATTGTCCTCTCCGACTGTCCATCAGTCTGTGGATGAAAAGCAATACTGAACTGTAACTGGGTACCCATGGCCTCCTGAAACTTCTGCCAAAACTGAGAAGTGAACTGTGTACCTCTGTCTGAAATAATCATCAATGGAACTCCATGAAGTCGTACAATCTTATCCACATACAACTGTGCATACTAAACTGTCGTATAGCTGGTCTTAACCTCTAGAAAATGAGCAGACTTCATCAGACGGTCTATAATCACCCATATAGAATCATAACTCCTCGAAGTCCTTGGTAAACCCACTACAAAATCCATAGCCACCTGCTCCCATTTCCACTATGGCTACTCAATCTCCTGAAGTAGCCCTGATGACTTCTGATGCTCAAACTTAACCTGCTGACAAGCTAAGTATTTAGACACAAACTAAGCTACATCTATCTTCATCCTTGGCCACCAATATACATCTCTCAGATCATGGTACATCTTGGTAATCCCTGGATGTACAGTGTATGCTAAATAGTGAGCCTCTCTCACAATTTGATCCCGTAGCCCATCAAAATTCGGTACACATATGCACTTTCCACACTTTAGTACCCCATCCTCTATTATAAACTCTGTCATCTTCCCACTCTATACCTCTTCCTTGAGCTTCAATAGATAAGGATCCCTATTTTGAGCCACTTTAATATCATCAAGTAATAGTGACTTCACCCGAAATTGGGCTATTAGAGCCTGGTTCTGATCCTAGGATCTTAACTCCAACTCCACTCCCAAATCTGCCAACTCCCTTATTTCTCGGATTAATGGCCTCCTGTCAATCACAATATGAGCTAGACTGCCCATCGATTTCCTGCTCAGTGCATCGGCCACTACATTGGCCTTACATGGGTGGTAAAGGATCTCACAGTCATAATCCTTAAGTAACTCCACCCATCTGCACTACCGAAGATTCAGATCCTTCTGCTGAAATATATACTGTAGACTTTTATGATCAGTATATATCTCACATTTCGATCCATACAAGTAGTGTCTCCAAATCTTCAATGCAAATATCACAGTTGCCATCTCCAGATCATGTGTCGGATAATTCGCTTTATGCTTCTTTAACTAATGAGAAGCATAAATAATTATCCTACCAATCTGCATCAATACACACCCCAGACCAATTCGAGAAGCATCACAATACACAATGAATTTCTCCCCCTCCTCTGGTAATGCCAACATTAGAGCACTGGTGAGACAACACTTCAAAGTCTAAAAGCTGCGATCACACTCATCAGTCCATATATAACGCTCCTATTTTTGCATCAATCTAGTCAATGGAGCTATAATCAGGGAGAAATCCTTCACAAACCTCCTGTAATATCTAGCCATACCCAGAAAACTGCGAACCTCTGAAACACTAGTAAGCTGTGGCCAAGTAGTAACCGCTTCTATTTTCTGAGGATCCACCTTAATCCCAACCTTGCATATCACATGCCCAAGGAAACACACTTTGGTTAGCTAGAACTGACATTTAGATAACTTAGCATACAACCGATGCTCCCGAAGTGTCTGCAACACAATCCTCAGACGCTCCACATGCTCCTCCTCACTCTGAGAATAAATAAGTATGTCATCAATGAATACAATGACAAACTTATCCAAGAATGACCTAAACACCCTGTTCATCAAATCCATAAAAGCAGCCGATGCATTGGTCAACCCGAATGGTAACACCAAAAACTCATTAAGACCATATCGGGTCCTGAAAATAGTCTTAGGTATATCACCCTTCTTAATCTTTAACTGGTGATACCCATACCTCAGATCAATCTTCGAAAAATGGCTGGCACCTTGCAGCTGATCAAACAAGTCATCTATCCGAGGCAATGGATACTTGTTCTTCACTGTCACTTTATTCAGCTGCCTGTAGTCTATACACATCCTCAAAGAGCCATCTTTCTTCCTTACAAATAATACCGGTGCACCCCAAGGAGAACTACTCGGTCTGATGAACCCTCTATCCAATAACTTCTGTAACTGTACCTTTAATTCCTTCAGTTCTGCTGAAGCCATTCTATATGGGGGAATAGATATAGGGTCAATGCCTGCATACACCTCAATCTCAAACTCAATCTCCCTATCAGGGGCAATCCTGGCAACTCCTCAGGAAACACATCCGGAAACTCCCAAACTATCGGTATCTGATCAAGCTGTACAAAAGACCTTTGTACATCTATCACATGTGATAAATAGGCTGAATAGCCTTTCCCAATCATCCTTCTGGTCTGGATAGCAGAAACCAGATTAACTCAAAACTCCAGAATATCACCTTGAAACTCAAACTCTGGCTGCCCCTCAGGCTGAAATCTAACCCTCTTTCGATAACAGTCAATAACTGCTCGTCACCTCGTAAGCCAATCCATACCCAAAATAACATCTAGCTCTAACACAGGCAACTCAATCAAATCAGCATGCAAGATGTTATCATCAATCTCAATAACACAGTCAAGGTAACAATAATCAACATCAACACTATCACCCATAGGAGTAGCAATCAATAAAGGCACATCTAACAATCTCATCTCCTTATTCAATTTAGGTGCAAAATGTAGTGATACAAAAGAGTGAGTAGCACCCGAATCAAATAAGGCATCTGCAATCTCATTCTGAATTAGAATAGTACCTGTGACTACATTGTCTAATCTCTGGGCCTCCTGGGTGTTGACTGCAAACACTCTGCCCTGACCCCTACCAGCTGGAGCCTAACTACCACTAGGAGCCTGTCCTCCCCTGCCTCTGCCTGAAGCCTTTCTGCCCATATTCTGACTCGCCTATACCACTGGCTGAGAAACCATAATGGATGGCTGCTGATCAGCCCTCAATGGACACCTGTTAGCATAATGGCTCTGCTGGACACACCTCAAACAAGCACCAATCTGTCTCCAACACTCCCCTCCATGTCTCCATCCATAAAACCCACAACTAGGAATGTTGGGTGTCTGTACAACTGGTCTCGAAGAACCCTGAGAGTAGGCAGGTGCTGACTGAACCATTGGCGATCCCCTACTTTGTATCCTCCTCCTTTGACTACTAGCTATAGATCTTTGATCAAACCGAGGCAATGACTCTGTCTGCCTAGGATGGGAGCTGCTCTCCCCCCTCATAACTTGAGATCCTGGACCCCCTTTCCTCTTCTAGTCCCTCTTAGCCTTCTCTGTCTTATACTTCTCTTCCATCTTTATGGCCTTATCAATCACTGTCATCAGAGAAGTAAACTCAGTAGCCAATAAAGCATTATGTAATGTATCATGAAGACCCCTCTGAAACCAACTGATCAAATCAAATTCTGTAGGTACAATATGAGTAGCATATCTACTCAACCTGATAAACTCCTCTACGTACTCCTCAACAGATCGATCTCCCTACTATAACTGCTTAAATCTAATCGGGTTACGGGTCTTCACCCCCTCAGTAATAAACTCATCAATAAGACCCTGCCGAAACTCAGCCCATGAGGGCGGATGCTCACCATAAAGCCTGGGCTCCATCCTCCTAAAAAACCAGGTCCATGCCTTACCCTTCAGTAACAGCCCAACCAGCTCTACTGCTCTCAACTCAGAATATGGTAGTCTCCTCACTACCTTCTCTACCTCCTTCAAGAAATCCACAGGGTCACTACCTCTGTCTCCCCTAAACTCAGGCAGGTTTAGTTTCAGAAAGTCAAACATCGATACACCACCCTCCTCTATCACTCTACGACCTCCCTGTACAGTAGGCTCCCTCTGAACCCTTACTGGCTGCACAAGAGCCGGTGCCATTGGAACTGCCTCTAGTACCACAGGTGGAGGCACTACTGCTAAAGCTGGTGGTGGAGGTACATACTGATGTACCCGCCTCAAATCAGGCATCTCTCTCCGTAACTCTATCAATCCCCTCATCATCTCCACTCTCCAGGGGTCATCGCCCCTCTCTGAATCCTCTGAAATTCATCGGGATCTAGACAGACTCTGATACTGCAATCTCCCTCACCAAGCACTCATTAGAGGCAACCTCTGCCTCACGAGTATCTCTATCCCTCTCGTCAGACATCTCTGTAATCTGTCAAAAAAAATTGAAAGTTATTCAAAAAATGACAAAAACGCAGAATAATAACATATAACAGAAGATAACAACAAAAGATGTCAAAGGAAATCCTATGCTCCATGGTATACTTAATTCTACCCCATTTTGTATTTAGTCACTATTCCTCTGTAATTTGGATACTATTCATCTGTAACCTAAATTTCACTATTTGAAACCTAGAGCTCTGATACCACCTCTGTCACGACCCATTTCTGGATCGTGACAATCCTAGGACACGGGAGATGCCAATGATGACCGGCACCCATAGAACCCAGTATCACATGCATAATCTATAAACCACAATATATTATCCATTTTAGTTAGTTACCATCCATTCGGTTATTCTGTAAATTTATTTTGTAATTTAGTGTAATTGACTGTAGCAATCCATATATCATATCATATAACTCATAATATCATCATAATATATATACATGTTCATTTTGCTAACTAACCCATACATACCTCATGGAGCAGCTAGATTATGAATATCAAAATAATACAGAATCAGAATATATACATCAATAATGCTGACATAAATTCTCGGATGACAGACGACAGGATTCTGCACTCTATTCCTCTCATGAAATGGGTAAACAAAGAAAAGGTGAGTATATAAGATACTTAGTGAATCTATATGCATCAACAAATAAGCAGTTGGTAATAATGGAGCAATGGTGTCAATAGGATAAATAACAGTATACAGAATCAACATCAGGTTACAGAATAGCCAAGGAATAGAATATATGCTTGGTATCATATTGAAAGACAGATAAAGGGATGGACTGTATGAAATCATACAATCTCCAGTAATCAGTATGGACCATATGTGAACATATAGGTCTCCAGTAGCATATCAATATCAATGAGCATAAGACTAATCAGGTCTTATAACTAGGACCATAACCCCTCCTAGCTTGGGCACCAATAATACAATGTGTACATCGTCGATAGTATTTTCCCACTATCTTGTCGGGTCGGTAGCTCTGTCAAGCCACGTTAGGATTGATAAAAGGAAACAACATATGAATGGATACCATTATGCAATAATGGCATCCTCCACATCAATAATCCCAATATCAGTCAATCAATTATCAATAAGATTAATGGCAATGCTATAGGTGACATATAATCAATGATAAATGGTTTGGCAATCAAGAAAGACATGAAACAAAAGTTGGCTTGGCGAAGAAAAACAGTAGGCCAATTGGCATGCCATTGTCAATGTCGCTAGTGACAATGGCATTCAATTGGTAGGCCTATGGAATGCAAACAATAGGCCAAAGACAAAATAAGCTAGGCATTTCATCAAACACATGGTGGGCATACAATGGCAAGCCAATAGATTAAGTTAGGGTGCAAAATTGACTTGCCCAATTCAACTAATAACAAGCTACATTGGCAATAATAACATAGGCATCAAAGAAACAATAATAAACAATATCAAAAGGGATCAAATTGGCTATGGAAAACAAGGCAAAAATCAAGCAAAAATAGGCAATGTGAATAGCACCAAACATTCGGCCAAGAGTGAGCTTTCACACCAAGTTTTCAATTTCAATTTCAACATAAATGGCATGTAAAAGAATGCATATAAGACTCACCTAAAATTCCAAATAGCTTTGGAAAGTCCAATTCCACCCAAATTCACCAAATGAGCTATTAGGCACACCTTTGCCAAAACTTGAATTCTACACCAAACCAATCATCAATTAGTTACCTATTAACATCCAATTAACATATTCTAATATCAATTAACACTAACTAATACTAATTCAAATAGCTAAGTTAAACAACTTCCATTAGGTTTAACAATTTAGGGATTTCTATTAATTTGTATCAATTGATGCAATCTAACTAAAAACCCATCAAATTCAATCTTAATAACATCTAATTAAACCATTAAAACAAACAAAACAACTTCTTACCTCAATATGGTGATGAACCCGAATTGATGTAGTCTCCAAATCCTTGGTTTCCTTTGCTTTATCCTACAAATTGATGATGGAGATAGATAGAACTAGGTGAATACTCAACTTTTCTATCAATTTACTTAAATAAATTTGGTTGAAAATGAAGAAATGAGAGGGAAGAAGAGAAGGAAATGGTTTGGCCACTTTGAAGAAATGGAAGAAAATGATGAAATTTGTTCTAAGTGATAAATATATATTAAAATCAATTTGGCAAATTACAACTAAATCCTCAAACTTTCATATATCACACTTTGGTCTAAAATCATGCATGTGAGTTATAACTTTCTAGGGTATTACATTATTGATCACTTAAGCAAATGCTACAATCCGATAGCATGTTATTTACTCATACGGTTGATCAAACCGCATGGCTAGGACCTTAACCCCCTTCTAACTAGGATAATTAAACCATTATGCACAATGTTATTAAAACTTTTGTCATGTCATTAATGCTATACATATAGTGCTTAATCATTAGGTATTAAAGAATTAATCAAGCACTTTCAAGGTGTCGATTAACAAGATATTTGGCTAATCATGCAAATTCAATTAAAAGAGGTTCATTTGGATTCATTGAAAGCATAGAAATAATCATGGATCATTCAATTAGGGCTTTCGATCAATAATGAAATTTTATGTCAATTTCAATAATTAGATTTTTAAGGCAATACTAAGTAAAATAATATGTATATTACTCACTTCACTGAGCATTTTACATTTTCATTCCTTTTTCTTGGTTCTATTTCTTTGCATTTTTCAGTTTTCATCAGTCCTTTATTCATTCTTGACTCTACATAATTAATTAATAATAATTTAGATACTATTTAATATAAAATTACATTACTTATACTTATATTAAAGAAATTCCTAAATTTTCCAAATCACTAAGATTTTTCTGTGTAATATTTCATATTGGCAGCCTGTGTTCCTTAATCCATATCTCTTTATACACTAATCCAATTGCTTTGGTTCTTATTCCTACTTAAACTAAACATATCAAGCTTTATCATATCCAAAATTCACATTATTTGGATCACTATACAATTATTAGTTAATTTTCAAATTTAAACTACTGTCCTGAAATCTCTTTCCGAATAGACTGTATTTCCATATCAATAAATAATACTGTATTAATCAAATTATAAAACCATTTTACAGTAATTTATATAACATATAAATGAATATTTTTTATGTTTAACACCTTCTCTAATTCAAACTTTAAGGTCCTTATATTAATAGAATTTTGTAACCTATATTTTGTTAAACAGTCATTCCGGGTAGTTTACACTTATAACCTAATATCTCCTAAATCATAAATCCAATTGAAAAACTCTTTTACAAACTTATAAATAAGACAAAAATGAACCCTTTTTATATTTAATACTTCTTCTAATTCTATCTTTATCATTATATACAAGAAAAATACAGTAGCATTATCCCAAAAAATCTAATTCCAGGTCAATTACATTTTTTACTCAATAACTCTTTCCTCACTTCGAATTTTACAAATTACTTTACAGAAATATAAGTAATATATTTATCTACAACTTTCATGTTTTGGCCATCCTCAAATTTAGTCATTAAAATTTTAAAATATTAGTCATAAATTACTGCCTTAAAACAGATTTCAGAAACTATATAAACCCTAACTCATTATTTATATTTTTAGCTTAATTAACTCTATTATTTATTAAATCAAACCTTAGAAATCTTAAATACAATTAAAAACTGAAGTTTAGGAAATTTACCTTAAACTTGAACCATTAAATTCCTTCTCCTTTTTGTTCCACCAAATGATTGAATACCAAATTCTATCTATTTTCTCCATAAAGCTTCTTCCTTCTTCAATTTCCTATCTATTTTAGTTGTTTTCTTTGGAAAAGGTTAGAAAACTATTTCTTTGATTTTTTTCTATATATGGTTCGGTTTTTCCCCCTTTGAATAGCTTTCTTCTTTATCTTTTTATATACACCAAATGCCAACTAAAAAAAATGAAGATAAAGAAAAATAGAATTTTCTAGATTTTTAATTACTTGTCATCTTTTCATTAATTTGATAAGTTAATTAATTATTTCCTATAAAAAATATTTTCTTCACCCACCATGGCAGACCACTTAGCCTTTCTTCTAGAATGGGTGGGTCCTACAACTTTGTTTAATTGCATTATGGCCCAAAAAAATTTTTATTTGTATTTTAATCCCAAAACTTTCTGTAATTTATTTTATCTATTTTTTTAGATTCAATCTCAAGTATGGAGAGTAAAATACCTTATTTTAGATTGTTCTATCATTTAAAAATAGTTCTTGGTCAATTCTGAATCTCATACAGTAAATTTTCATAATTACCATAAAGTTGCCTTTATTTACAATTTTGCCATTACTCTTATTTTCAGTATTTCACAATATTTTCAACTCTTTATTTTCACTATAATTTCACATAAAATTAACTAACTTAATCCCCCAGGTTTGGGTCAAAAATTCTTAAATTAGCCGGACTGCTATATTCCTGGCAATATTATTAACACCGGTATTTTCCGGAATAGTGCCTCAAAAGTGGCCCCGTTGAGTCTCAAAATTCTTGAATATTACTTTCTATCATTCTCTGTATATTTCAATAATCACTTGAGCCTATTCATACTTCAATTAATGCTTCATCAATCACTGTAATTTACTATATCCATGTATTATCTACTATTCTATCTCACTATCTACTGTTATATTTGCTGGGGTATTACATTATACCATAACTATGAATCATCACAAATAGAAACCATGCAATCAACATTATTTTTATGCATGTTGCCAATATCAATCATGTATACATTGTCAATTCTATAACCAACAAACAAAATTTTCTTATCTTTCAAGTGCTTCACATATCATTTCTTGGAAGTAAAAGAAATTTTATTTTCCATGTCACATAATTGACTAACACTAATCAAGTTATATTTAAGGCCATTAATTAATAACACATACTCAAAGAGAGGGGTTATCGATCTTACCAATTTGCCCAAATCCAATTATTTTACTTTTGCCATTGTCCCCAAAGGTGACTTTTACTCCCTTCTTCTCTTCCAAATTTGAGAAAAGATTTGCATTTTCGGTCATGTGACTTGAGCATCCACTATCAAAGTACCAAGAATCTTCCTTCTTTGTGGATTTGAAGCACACCTCACTTGACGATGTATCATCTTCAATTGCCATGAAATAAAGATTAGTCACTTTATCCTTGCTAGCTTCCTTCTCATCTTCTGAGTCACTTGAATCATTCCAAGCAACCACCAAAGCATTCTTCTTGAATTCTTCAATTTTGGACAATCCACCTTAATGTGACCAAACTTGTCACATTCAAAACATTTCACTTGATTGTTTCTAGGCTTCTCTTGTTTCTCATTCTTTTCATATGGCTTCTTGTTTTTTTTGTTTCTAAGAATAATGTTCCTTATTCTCTTTGTAAGCATTGCCATAACTTCATCATCATATTCTTCATCACTTCCATTGGGAGAAGTTTCTTTAGATTCAATGAGGGCCAACCTTTTATTCTTCTCTTTTACTTTGTATTGAGATAAATTAATCTTATGAGTTAGAAGTTTTCCCAACAAATTCTCGGTTTGGAGGGTGCTCAAATCATTTGCTTATTCAATGGAGGTGACCCCTTACTTCCCACTCTTTCTTGGGTAGAACTCTTAGAATTTTACAATTGATGTCTTCTATAGAGTTGTTCTTCCCAAGTTTTTGCATTCGATTTACAATCATCATAAGATGATTGTACATTTTGGATACTTTTTCGTTGGGGCGCATTTGGAAGAGCTCATAATCATGGGTAAGAATTTAAATTTTCTTACCCTTTACTTGGTTTGTTCCTTCATGAGTAGTCTCAAGAGTGTTCCAAATTTATTTTTCCAAAATGCAATGAGAGATTTTGTCATATTTTTCTCCACTCAAAGCACAATAGAGAGTATTCATTGCTTTCCTATTCCTCCCATTTTCTTTCTTCTCATCGCCTGTCCATTCTATCTTTGGCTTCAAAACTTCAATATCATTAATGATTTTAGTAAGAATCGTGTAACCTCCATCGACGACATCCCAAAGATCAATGACATCACTATCCATATAGATTTCTATCCTATCCTTCCAACATGGATAGTCGGTACCATTGAAATAAGGTGGTCTCATGATTGAACCTCCTTCAATGATGTCGGTTGCTTGATTTGCTATTTGATATTTGATCCAAGATGATTAAATATTTGAAAAAATAGATACAAAGCTCTGATTCCAACTGAAAGTTCCTTCACCTAACAAAGGGGTGAATTGGTTATTTTAGAAATTAATCAACTATTAAAAATAATTGCAAGATAAAGGGAAGAGAGAAAGAACACAAAAGATTTATAGTGGTTTGGTAAAAAATTTGCCTACGTCCATTCCTTAAGATCATACTTGAGTGTTTTACTACTTTGATCCCTTTACATAGGTTCAAAATCAAACTTTAGTATTTTGGCTCACACTTAATCTTTACAATATGTTTTTCTCACTAGGCTTACTTAAAAGCCTTTTCGAATTACAATAGATGAGAAAATAAATAACCCTTAACTTATCCCAACTTTCAAACAATTAATTGCTCTTCAACAACTTTGAAGAATTACAATTAATACTCTATGAGAATATGAAAACTCAAAGTTTTGCTCAAAAGATACTTAATGTGTAAGAGTATAAATTAATGCAATAGTAGAGGTTGTTATTATTCATTAAACCTTCAGACCAACCCACATTTATAATCTTCCATCAAATAGAGCCGTTTTGCTTCATTTAATGCTCACAAATGCATTCTTCAGCTTTTTCAACAACTAGTTTTTTTGTCAGTATTCATAGTGTAGCAGTTGCTACACGAAAGTAGCAGATGCTACTTGTCCTGGGCTAAAGAACTTCACAACTGTGATTCACTTATAGTGGCTGTGAATCTGGTTGAGTAGTGGGCTTGACCAAACTGTAGCGACTGCGACTTTATGCCCTGTTCCACCAAAAGCCTACTGGACCTTTGAGCTCCCTTAGTAGTGACTGCTACACTCCAATAGCGGGCGCGATTTATTGCACCCTTGGAACCTTGAGCTTCTAGACCTGCTGGACTTTTTAATCGATGCTGTGATAAGTTGGTAGTGGTTGCGACTAATTTGACCAATTTGAGTAGCGGGTGGTACACCTGAGTAGCGGGCACTACTTTTCTCTTATTCCAAGCCTTGAGCTACTGGACCTGTTGGATCTCTTAGTCGCGGCTGCGATTTCTTGGTAGCGGCTGTAACTTTCCTGAATCGCGGCTACGATATACCAGTAAGGGCTGCGACTTTGACCTTACACTCAGCCTTGCATTTTTGTATCCCTTAGTCACAGTCACTATTTTCTTATAGCCATTGCAAATGTTGCTATCTGTAATTTTGGAATTTGTATCTTGCATATAATCAAATAAATGTAATTAAATCTTTAATTAGTTGTTTGTAACTATCAAAATAAATGTGTTAAAACACTAAAGGTCTAATTGTGTTTATATACGTTTTTTAATTGATAAAAAGAGGATTAAAAATTTTAAATGATAAAAAAAAGTTGTATCTTTGACCCGTGTATAAAAGCAGTGTGGTTTCTTTTTATTGATTCCCTCTAGTAAAAAAAGCAAAGGCGTACAAAATTTTATTTCCCTCTACATTTGTTCTCAAGTTTTTTACCTTTTTTTTTTTTAATTAAATCCAAGTTATTTGGCCTCTTTACATCTCCCTCTTTCTTTGAGTATGTGTACTCTTCCACTTCTCTCCCTTCGGGTCTCTATACCTTTCCCCGCTCTCTTTCTTTGAGTCTCTACTCAGAGATTGATTGCCTTTGAGTATTGTCGTTATAGCCCTCTATTTAAGATTGTTGTTGAACACAGTAAGTTAATCACTCATATTCTATTTCTTCATTGTTTTAAATTTCATATTATGCAAATTATTATTTTTCGATATAACTTTTCTTGGATAGGGAAGTGATTTCTATCCCAATTACAATTTGGGAGCTATTGTTGCATTAGAGTGTTAGTAAGTAATAATATAAGTTGAATCTTTCAATAGTGGGTTAAGGGTTTTAATTGGATTTAAAGGAGAGAAAGATTGCAGAAAGGCAATGGAGGAAGCTATAGGAGCTATGAAGCAGGTACCGCTAACCAAGTTCAAAGAAGGAATCCCTACCATGATAAATTGAGAAACTCGTAAAGGATATGCAAATCTCGTCAATCTCATGCATGGAATCCATGACTGGTTACACAAACTAACTCTCTCTACTAATTCGCTAGTGTTATTAATGATCCATCTATGGAGCAATTTGGTAGGAAATATTTGTAGTAACTAATAGGTAAAAAATTGATAGAAAATTCAGATTATTTTGACTATGCAAGGTAGGTCGATAAATGCATAAGCCAAATACTCTCCAAGAAGCTCAAGGATGGATAACTCTGGCCAAATTCTAGGTTACAATAGATATTATAAGGAGATTACACACTCAAGATTAGCCTCTGAAAAGTTGATCCATGCTATTCTAGTTCATACATTTTTAGTTATAAGTAATGAATTAGTTTTTTCCCATCTTTGCATAACTTGGAACAGTGCTTCTTTTGGTGACTGCATTCATGTAGATACTTATGTTTCTTGAAGAGCCTTATACACCAAAGCATAAGCCAAAATTAGCTTGGACACATGTTACATTTTAAGTAAGAATGAGACAAAATAATCTTGAAATTTTGGAAACATGCTGATGCGAAATACAAAAACCTGCTTTGAGGTCCAATAATCTTTACACTAGAAAGCGACCTCTTAGAAAATTAAATCAGACTAGAATAAGAAAATAATAAATTTTTTAAATAAGAATAAATTTTACAAATAAGGATAAACTTCCTAAATAAAATAAATAACAACTTAAATTCGTTTTAGACTTTAAATCAATATAAAACAGGTTCAAAACTCACTAATACACTTAATTTTAATACAATTAGACTGTCCATATATATATATAATACTAAAACTAACTTAAATAATAATAACTTTGACCAAATAAAGGTCCATTTGTCATGCTTATATTAAACGGTCCAAATAGATGATTTCCAAATCAAACAACTTTTTTTAGCTCATTTAAATATCTTCAATAATTTTT
The DNA here is from genome assembly GCA_948193065.1 of Aleurites moluccanus. Lineage (NCBI taxonomy): Eukaryota > Viridiplantae > Streptophyta > Magnoliopsida > Malpighiales > Euphorbiaceae > Aleurites > Aleurites moluccanus. The sequence continues at coordinate 13,952 of CANXYC011525641.1, read as the reverse complement.
ACTAAATGTTTATACTTGTATAAGATTGATCAAAACCTAAGAATCATATCACATGGTACACAAGATATTTGAAATTTGGAACCAGTTCCATGATTCATATTTTGGTTGTTAAAATGAAATTTAAAATGAGAACTATGGTTGGTTGTCAAATGAAATATTGTAACCATACAAGTGTGCAAATTGATATTTTTATTAGCTATACTTGATTCATTCATCTGTTTGCCCATATACGTGTTAAATTGTCACAAAACAAACATTTCCCTTCTCTCAAACTATTAAAAATGAAATGTGGTAGATGCCATTTTGCTTTTTTGTTTTTGTCTAAAACAAGCAAAAAGATATAAGCTTAGATAAGGAAATAAGATGTCGATACCTCATTGTGCTGAAATTTTGATAATCCCTTTTCTTTAAGAATTTCCATTGTAGTAATAATAATAATAATAATTTAGAATTTTTTAGTGCATAAATGATCAACGTTACACCAATTCAAAAAGTCCATTACTTGCAGTGGCAGGACCCTAAAGTCAAGGGATATTCATTTACATTATATTTTTTAATATAAACAATTAAATGAAATTAAAATATATCATAACAATTTGCCATTTTTATTTACAAATATAAAATAAACAATTATTACAATTAAAAAAATAAAAAAAAAGCATGTTTCATAATTATTCTCGACTTGATTTCGTATTTTGAAACTATTGAATAATTAGCTCATTGTCAATACTATTAAATATATCTCTTTCTATATAAGTGACTAAATATTCATCCAATCAAGCATCTCTAATTCAATTACGCAACTAATTTTTTATAATTTTCATTACAGAAAATGCTCTCTCTATGATCGTTGTGGCAACAGAAAAAACTAATGCCAATTTAATAAGTGAATACAGTAATAAATAAATAATATATTTTCTTATTTTAACTAACTTTTATGAAAGGCTACCAATCCCTTTTAAAGTAGAAAAGCTAAACCGAAATAAGGCTGTACCGCTATGATGAGCAAGGAGAAAGTAATGGGAATCGCCACTATTGTGTGATTGAAATGGAGAATGAAATTAGCAAAATCCTATTCTAAAAAGAATTGGTTATTCTTGGTGTACCAGGTATGCTACTACATAAATTTAAAGCTTTTAATCGGTTTAAAGAATTTAAAACGACAAGTAGAATTGTAGAAAATAAATTTAAATGTAAGATCAAAATCTTTAGATTATCAAATATGAAGTTAGGGATTTAAGACTAGTTAGGGATTTAAGACTGCTTAGGCTCAGAGATTTCAAACTTCAAAAGGGAAGACCTTATCCCATTCTTAAAATAATTAACTCATATCCGAAAAGAAGTTTGAAAAAGAAAAGCTTATTATAAGCTTGAGGTTTAATCACACAATTTGTTGGACCACTTCATCACAAAAAGAAAAGCTAAAATGACTAGCTCACATTCTAATTGGATCACTTATTATTCCCAACTTCCTTTTTTTTTTTTTTTTTGTCTTTTTGCCATCAGGTTCATCACATAATCTGTTGTTTTTTTGGGCCAATTGGGTCATCGATTCATTACACAATCTGTTTTATTTTTTGTTCCAACTTGACAATAATATTTCTTATTTCAGAAGTTTAGGGGGAACACTCAAATAAATTTAGAGGATGTCAAATTAGCCTAATACTAATATATATAGGATTTTTTTTTTTTAATTAAGGGTGTGCACTGACTAGTGGCTCCGCCACTGATTACTTGGATAGGTGAAAATTTTTCTCTCTCCTTAAAAATATCACCTGAGCGTAGTAAAGATCTTAGATTCAAATTGAAACACTGTAAATTAAACTAAATGAATATGACACCTCAAGATGTTGCTAGATATAAGAGCAATATAGATTGCCTAAATAAATCCCTCAGTACACCCTGTTCTAAATAAAAGTAAAGCATTTATAGTCTTTTTTAGACAACTTCTTTTCTAATTTAGGAGACAAAATATAGTTTCTGGCAGAAAATGGAAAGCAGCAAACAAAACTTTCCAGAACAGACTCAAGACCAGCAACCTACAAGCCATCCTGCAAGCTCCCATGTGCACAAAATTTTTTTTATTTGTGGTTTTTGTTTTTGAAATAGGTGGCAAGAGTGAGCAGATGCCGGAACCTATCATTCGTGCTTTTGGCATTCTTAAGAAATGGGCCGCCAAGTTTTATCTCATTTTATTTTTTTTGGAAAATTTTGGTTAGTTTTTGAATTTTTAATTAAGTGTAATGGAGTGTTAAGGATTTACTTGAGTAATATGTTTAATTTTGTGCTTTTGCAGGTGAATATGTAGTATGGTCTTGATCCATCCATAGGGAAGGCAATAATGTAAGTTGCCCAAGAGGTAACTGAAGGGAAGCCAAATGATCATTTTCCACTTGTTGTATGGAAAATTGACAGTGGCACTCACAGTAACATGAATTCCAATGAGGTCAACACCTTCACTTGCAGCATTCTTGTTTCTTTAATTAAGCACATGTACCTCCTTAAAAATAAATAAGAAAATGAACACTTGGAAACTGAATATTCTGTTATTTGGTGAATTAATGTGATTAGGATTTGAGTTTGCTTATTTTTGGGCTCTATATTTGGTTAAATGGTTAAAATCAAGAAACAATTATTTTTTATTTTTGTAGATTTTTCTTTGATTTTAGTGCCACTTTTGTGGGAGCTAGGTTGATTATTTTCCATCTAGTGAATTTGTCTTTGCTAATTGGGGCAATCCTTTCATATGGGATTATGTAGCCACTTATTATCAAAATTAAAGGAGAATGTAATAATAAGAGTGCATTGCCATCCCCGTTGTGTTGACCTGTGCATTTGAAACACCTTTTCATATATTACATTTTTGTTGTTTTTTTTTTTTTTTGAAAATGCAGAAACTTCATTGATTAAGATACAGAGGCAGCCACCTCAGAGTACAAGTTCAAATTCATGGGCTCCCCCCTAATAAGATTAATAGAGAAAATGATGAGTATTGGGAAATATTTCATGCAATTCATCTCTTTGAATATTGATGGGGAGCAAGGATGTAGAGGAGTCTCTTAGGAATTAGGGTGCTGGTGGATTTGGATAAACCGTTGCCTACTGGATTTTTTAAAAAAATTCTGGAGGGGTTTTACAGTGGCACGAATTCAAGTATGAGAAATTAGGTGATTTTTGTTATAAATGTGGAATTCTTGGGCACACTCAGTATTCATGTCCAGACGGTAGAAGAAGGCTAATGTATCTACTTCTAAAATTAAATATGGGCCTTGGCTTAGAGCCTCTTCTGGTGGAAACAAGCAGCAATTGAATCTATTTCGTCCAGAGGCTGAGAAAGGGGATGATTCTAAAGTTTCAAAGTGGGAAGCGATGCCAAATCGTCTGAGTATCCTGTGATAGCAAGTTCCGGAGATCGGAGCGATGATTCTAATTCCTAAGTTCTCAATTGTTCAAGGAGGTTGGAATCCAAGGCATTGCTGGCCCACTTGTCACATCAGCGTGCCTAAAAGATAAAGGGAAAGAAGTTCCAGGTCAGGTTTTTAGCCTTGAAACTTCGCCAATTACACCTTTTACTAGATTAGAAACCCTCTTTACCCTTAAAACCTCCCCTTCTCTTAGGTCGGCTACAACATCCCTAAATATGAGTCCCCTTTCTGGTCCTGATGGCTTTCCTGGCATATTCTTCCACAGATTCTGGAATAAAATTGGATATGATGTTGTTGGTGCAGTGAAGAGGGTGTATGAGTAAGGTCATTTGTTTAAAGAAATTAATAAAACTTTCATCACAATAATTTCCAATATCAATTTCCCTTCCTCCTTAGCCCAATACTGTCCAATAAGTTTGTGCAATTTCCTTTACAAAATCCTCTCTAGGACTTTAATAAACCGAGTTAAGCCTTTTCTGAATACCCTTATTCACCCTAGATAAGCCGCTTTCGTAGCTGGGAGAAGTATCCAAGACAGCATAATCATTGCCCATGAAGTCTTCCATTCTTTAAAATGGCGTAAAACAAAATTTCCTCACGACACTTAAATTGGATATGCAGAAAGCATACGATAGAGTGGATTGACAATTCTTGGAGTGTATCCTTCTCAAAATGGGGCTTGGCTATAAATGGGTTTATTTGGTTATGCAATGTGTTACTAGAGTTTCTTATTCAATTCTTATTAATGGCTCCCCTACAAAAAATTGTCATCCATCTAGAGGGCTAAGGCAAGGAGACCCTTTGTCTCCAATCTTATACTTGTTTGTCTCTAACATTTTGTCTTTTGCTTTGAATGATGCCCTTGGTGCAGGTCTGATTTATGACTATAAATTGTCAAGAAGATGCCCTTCTCTTACATGTGCATTATTTTTTAATGACAATTTTTTTTGGTCGAGCTTCTTTGCAGGAGGCAGATTTATTCAGCAGTGCATCCGGTCAAAAAATTAATGTCCTTAAATCATCAATTTTCTTCAGTGCTAGTTGCTCCAAGGAAACGCGAGATTCGGTAATAGGGGTTCCGAATATGAAAGAAGATAATTTAACCTAGGAGTATTTGGCGCTTCCAACGCATTGGGGGAGATCAAAGTCAAAAATTTTGGTTTTCATCAAGGACAGAATGATCATGAAAGCTTCGGTTTGGAAACAAAAGACTTTATCACAGGCGGGCAAGGAGGCGATGATCAAATCGGTGCTCTCGGCGGTGCCAACATACACTATGTCTCTGTTGAAGTCCCCTAAAGCGTTTGCTGACCAGATGGACCGAATTATGTCCAAGTTCTTTTGGGGTCAGTCATTGGAGAAACAAGGCTTGTGTATGGAAAATGAACAAAAGTGGCTACTGCTGAGAGTAAAGGTGGATTGGGGTTCTGAAGCTTCTCCAGTTTTAATGTAGCTTTGCTCACAAAAAAAGTTTGGAGATTCCTTAAAAATCCAGATGAAGTTTGGGCAAAAGTGATTAAGGGTCTCTACTTCCCTTTTGGCGATGTTTGGACAGCAAAGAAGGGCTATAAACCTTCATGGTTCTAGTCCAGCTTTTTGGTAGGAAGAGAGGCTTTAGAACCGGGAGTTAGATGGAATGTTATTAAAGGGAAAAGCATCAATGTTTGGAAGGATAAATGGGTCCCATCCCTACCAGGCTTTACCAATACAGTATCCTAGACCTGTAGATACCGAAGCAATCTATGCAAGTGACTTAATTCACTTTCAATCCAGATCGAGGAGAGTAAATATTATTCAATCATTATTTGATGCTAGGGAGGTGGAGGCTATTCGAAAGATTCCTATTGGTACTATAGGTGAGGAGGATAAGTTGATATGGCACTATGAAAAAAGTGGGGACTTTAGGGTTAAAAGTGCGTATCATCTTATACAAGATAGAAAGGGTGTGCATTTTGGAAATTCTGCTTCTAGTTCCAATATTCATAATGGATATTGGAAAAAAATATGGAAAATAAAATTGCCCCCTAAGGTTCAAGTGTTTCTATGGAAGGCATCAAGGAACACTTTGGCATCCATGGAGAATTTGTTTAAAAGGAAGTTTGTCCAATCTCCTGAATGTAGAATTTGCAACCAAGGAGTGGAATCTGTGGAGCACATTCTTTTGCTCTGCCCACATGCCAAAGCATCATGGTTCACTAGTCAGGTCACATATAGACCTTCTTCATCTGTTTCGGTCTCTTTCCAGGTTTGGTGGCATAGTCTAGTGAATTTTATAGAGAATCCCCAAAAAGTCCTAGAAATCGCTATACTGTGCTAGCAAATTTGAGACGAAACACATGGCACCAAGAAAGATTTGCAAAAGCAACAGGATATAGTAGATAGAAACTACCAAGAGCAAAGAATCACAGGGATGAAAGGTCCTACACATTTTTGTTGTTTGTTTCATCATCTATGTTCATCGTTCATGAAATTTGTCTTTGGTATTTAATTTTTGCAGCATGTCCTTTTCACTTGTTGCTTATATCACATAACGGGAATAATTTTGTTTGACATGTGAGAATATTTTTTTTAAAACAGGTGGAATGAAGGTGAAAGCTGACAGAGATGAATTTTCACCATATACTGCCATGCTTACAGCATGGGATGTTGCAACAAGATGCAAGGTCTTGATCCTATTTACAAATTAGTTCTCTCGTATGGTGTTAAGATTGTAAGTAAGAGTAGGTAATTTTTATTTATGGTTTAAGTCCCTTAGTTAAAAGTTCAATTAGGTGCCGAACAGAGCATTGTGGGACCTTCAAGGCAAATGAACAAGCATATATTTAGCGAAGTCAGTCTGAAATAGGCTTGACTTGCCAATTGAATACCTTTAGGATGCTTTACTTAGGCACCTTACTTCGGTGCTTGATATGAGCACCTTTTATTATTTTATTACCCTTTGCTATATATGATAGATGCCTTTTATGAAGGCATTATTGATTTGTAGGGGTAATTTTGATATTGTTTTCTTGATTTTTAAATAAAGCAAAGTGGAGCATCTAATTGTGTTATTTAGTTTTCTGTAGATACTACTAATTTTTGTTATTTGGCAAAACAATTCTTGTTATTTTGTTTATTAATTTGAGTGATAGGTGATGATGATAAATTGCTAGTTTAATATCTTAAACTATATGGTAAATTTATCTCTTGTTTTGTGCATGCAAAGCTTGCATGGGCAGATAAGCACCTATGGTTTGGCTTTCCATGTATTCCATGAAGGTATTACCCAACTTTACATTTTCTTTAGTATACTTCCATTCCTCAACTTTACACGTATTTCAGTGTAAAGTTATAATCTTATGTTCTTTCAGAAATTGAAAGAGAAAGAGAGGAAAAGAATAAATGAGTTGGAAGAGTTAGAGAGGAAAGCATATATGCAATTGGAGTGGGGATGTTGATTATGCGTTGAAAGTTTAAGGAACATAGTTTTCAGCTAAATCTTATCTGAAGCGAATGGAGCACATGATCAGTTTTCACCTAAATCTTATTGACATTTTGTGATTGTGTCATGTAATTAGCAAGCATAGAACTTAATAATCTTAAGCTATGAAGAATGCAAAATTTTTTTATTTTTTATTACTTAAAAATGACGTTTAAACGTATAAATTTAAAGTGAATAAACATTTTGAATTTAGGATTAATTTCACTCATAGTTTTTCAACTTAAATTTAATCACTTTATGGTCATTTAATTTTAATTTGTAACTGTAAAATCTCTCAACTTTAATTTTCAAAACATAAAAGTTCTTTCCAAAAAATAAACTAACATTTAATTATATTTTGGTCCCTGATTTTTAAAAATCTTTTTCATTTAGGTCTAAATTTTTTTTTTTTTGGTAAGTTTATGGATGAAATTTTTAGAGGGAATTCATTAGTCCTTAGAAGTGTGTATAACGGAATAAAATACTTTTCGATTACAAAAAGAAGGGAACGCCCTTTGATACAGTGAGAATATTCTTGGATTTGTGGAAAAATTAAATATAGGGATGAGATAATTAGAATTGATTCTATTTATAAAAATGTTCCATTAGAAAATAGTATTACCCATGAATATTATGGTGTATCTGAAATAATCGAATTTCTAGAAGGACAATATTATGTATTTAGTCAATAAGTCATTATAGATCAAGATACTTATTTAGTGATTTCCAGAACTTCTAGCTGAAGTAATAATCTTAAAAAAAGACTATTTAATTTGGAAAAGATTGCATTTCAGAAAAATTGATTTTTTTCTTACTATTTGGAAAAATTCTCTAGGTCTAGACAATTGGTTAAGATTTTTAGAAGGACGAGAGAGAATTGCAAATACACCAAGTGCTAGTAATTATAGATAAATATGGGGAAGGAAGATAAAGAAGAAAGTGTTAGCTCAAATCCTTCAGAATTGACTTCATTTCAAAATATTCATAATGAAGTGAGCCTTCTCCTTGAGCAGTTGCATACAAAAGGAAACGTAGGCGATTCACCATAACAAAGAAATGCCTTAGCAAAAGAAGTTCGAAAATTGGTGAATGAAAGGCTCGGTGCAATTGAACGAGAAAAAGTTTTGAAAAAATCTATCGGATCCTCAAAGCCTCTTTCTGAAAAAGAAATTTTGCAATTAAGGAAAGGAAAAATAGTTCAAGATACTTATTTAGTGATTTCCAGAACTTCTAGCTGAAGTAATACTCTTAAAAAAAGACTATTTAATTTGGAAAAGATTGCATTTCAGAAAAATTGATTTTTTTCTTACTATTTTGAAAAATTCTCTAGGTCTAGACAATTGGTTAAGATTTTTAGAAGGACGAGAGAGAATTGCAAATACACCCAGTGCTAGTAATTATAGATAAATATGGGGAAGGAAGATAAAGAAGAAAGTGTTAGCTCAAATCCTTCAGAATTGACTTCATTTCAAAATATTCAAAATGAAGTGAGCCTTCTCCTTGAGCAGTTGCATACAAAAGGAAACGTAGGCGATTCACCAGAACAAAGAAATGCCTTAGCAAAAGAAGTTCGAAAATTGGTGAATGAAAGGCTCGATGCAATTGAACGAGAAAAAGTTTTGAAAAAATCTATCGGATCCTCAAAGCCTCTTTCTGAAAAAGAAATTTTGCAATTAAGGAAAGGAAAAATAGTTCCTATATTGTTGACCCTGATATAATTGCTGCTAACCAAGATAGTAACAAAGCAGCCGAAAATCTTAGAAAATCTCTAAGTCAGGTATAAGAAACTCATTTACATTTAGATAAAAGAACATTTAATGAGCTTCTTGCTACAAACAGGGCATAATATAAGCCTAATTATCCCCATAGAACAAAACCAGAATTTCAACCTAGGGATAATCCATTAAGGTCAGTTATCACCCGGCAATTTTTCTAAATCTAGATTGTGAAAAGCATGCGTCTGAGAGAATAGATGAGTGGATTACCATCATCAGGTTTACAACTAGAGCAGGTAGCTACTCAACTGAGGCCACCTATGAACTTTGCAAAGCCACCATGGTTGGCAATGTTCAAAAATTATGGGATCAGTTAGTAGTTCAAACCTTCATTAAAGATGAAATTAGAAAAGCAATTCTTGTAGATGAGGTTCTAGCTATCATCGTAGATGCCCTGAAAAGAGAATTTTGTAGTTTCTTAATTTCAACTGAGTCATTAGAAAGAGAACAATATTTAAGGGCATTGATGAAACTACAGATATGTGACATGTGTTATTTTGACAACTATACATGTGAATTCCAAAAGTATTATTATAATCTTGATCTTCATGCTCAAAATTACATATCAATATTATTTTTTGCTAAGCTCCTAAAACCATGGCTAGAGGTAGCAAAAAATACCTATCAACTCCTCCTAAATGAAGAAAAAGTAATTGATGGATTAGGAGGTAAGATACAGACAGTTAGGTATGCCTTGAGAAAGGTATGTATTGAATTTCAAGTAAGACAAGATGTAAAACGTCTTTCTTATTTAAACAAGAGTTGTTGCTCTCAAATTGAATATTTTTCTAGTAGGTACGGGTGTACTACAACAAATGAGAAAGGAATAGGAAAAAGATCTGAAACATGATGTTCTTCTTGTGATACCAAAAAGAAAAGGTTTAAAGGATATAGAAAAAGAAAAATATCGAAAAATAATAGAAGCAACAAAAAGAGTTTTAATAAACTTTTTATATTTATTAGAAGAAGAACCAACCTTAGGGATAAGGATATAATAGATGTCTTTAAGAAAAAATATGGTAGAGCCCCTAAGTGTCCACAAGGGAAACCTCTAAGTAATTGCTCTTGTTGTTGGATTTGTGGGTCAAAAGATCACAAAGCAGATGCTTGCCTACAAAAGAACAAACGAAAAGAAAATCTTAGAAGAATTTTCTTAGAAGATGAGAATCTTGTCTATGAGCCAATAGAAGAAGATGAATATTCTAACATAGATTCTAAAATAGATTCTGTTTATGAAGTAGTTTCTGAATATGAAGCTGATATAGATGAATCTAATCATTTGATAGCCCAGCTATTCATGATGAATATGGAAGAAGGGCTCATAGATGAAGAGATGATCCTCTTAGATACTTCTCTAGTGCATGAAGAATCTTTCTAATACAATGATCCGTCCAAAAGCTGCCTAGAATGGAATTCCCAAAGGTAGACATCAATACTATTTAAAACAAATCTAAATTCATTTTTAGGTCCATAGTAGATGTCTCCCAGTCAGAATCTACAGCTCAGGTTTCTAGTACAGAACTAGAAACGTTGGACGTACCTTTGATCAATTTACCAAAAATAAGGGAATTGATAACTAAATCAAAGGGAACATATCAATATATTCATATTGGTCTTGTCCAGGTAGAACTAATACCGCTGTTCAATTTGCCAGCCGATAGTCCTATGATAGTAGCTGTGTTAAATAAAAGATGAAATTTGTTCCAAGACCAGCTAATATCAGGGGTCCAGACTAACCTTGCACATGGTCCTGTTTGGTTTCAGACTTATCCTAACTATATGATGTCTGTAAAGGATAAGTGTTTGGTTATTCTTTATCATTAAGGATTAAATCCATGAATATGAATAGAATGAATTCCCAGGCTAAATATTTAGCATATCACACTAGGATAATTTTTAGACTTATTAATACAATCAATTCTAGAGTGAGAAATATCTCTAAAATCACAAAGTTATTCGATGAAGGTTCAGATAACTATAGGCAATTCCATAGAAAAAAAAATTAATCATCTAGAATTATCCTGGCCTAGGAGTTAGGTTCTCCAAGAATCAACAGAGACATCAAGGTCAATAGGTTCCTTTCAAATTACACAAAAGAGTAGAAATATCACCTTAAACCTAGATAAGCCTATGAGACATCTTAGGATTTCTGATCCTCTTAGGAGATCATATCATGTCCCTCGGTTATCTAAAAGTAATTCCACTTCATCAGTAATTAGAGAAGCTCATAGACACTAGTCCAGGAGGAAGATACACAATCATCTTCCAATGGTAGAACCATTGCAGGATACAAGACTATAAGATTACTTGTATATGAAGATTAAGAAATTAGTGAAAATGCAAAGATAGTTAAGCATCTAACACTAGTTCCTGAGGTTGTAAAAGAAATACAAAAAATTTCTTAATAATGGTCAATTCCTTTCGAGGAAGTTTGGACAATAGTATGTCCTGATACTATGGCATCATCAAAGATATTCAGTACAAAAGAATCAGGTTTAAGTACATACATCTCTTTATCATTTAAATTTTTTGGTTATTATGATTACTCTTTAGATGTGTTAGTTGATACAGGTACAACAATAACTAGTGCTAAACCTAATGCACTCCCTGCTGGATGGTGAAATCATTGACCCAGCCTATAATACTATGTATGGCAGGTGGAGAAGTGAACTTGGTGACACAATTTGCAAAACAATTTCATGTAATCATAAGTAGACAAAAGTTCACTATTGATAAGGTCCTGACATTCCCTGATCTAGATGCAAATATCATTTTAGCAAATGCTTTTCTAAAGGGGCAAAAAAAAAATAGATCCTTTGTACAGGATAATGATTACATCTCGATTGGATGTGTAAAAATCACATCTCTGACAAATTCAAAAAATAAATTTAAATTTGGTTTTTATCCATTTAAAATATCAGAGTTGTGTGGATCTATGCCATATGAACAAACATTTAGAGTGCAAGCTCAGCGTGATGAAACTTGGCTAGATTGTTTATTTGACCAAGAGTCAAAGGTTACCTCTTGATATGAAGAATTGTGTTTTAAAGCACAATAGGTGATAAAAAAAATATATTACACAACCCGATCTTAAAGGAACTAAGTGGGATAAGTTTCTTATAAAATTAGCTGATAATTTTAGTGAAGATCCACTAAAGTTATGGGTGCTAAATGGCATAACTGCTAAATTAGAGCTGATAGATCCCAACACTATCATTAGAACTAGAAATATAACATATACCAATGAGATGATAGAGGAATTTGACAAATAGATTCTTGAATTGCTTGAAAAAGGTTTGATTAGGGATAGTAATAGCCCACATTCTAGTCGATCCTTTATGGTAATAAACCATGCAGAGCAGGTGTGGAGAAAAACATGAATGATTATAGACTATCGTCAGAAAAATAAAGCAACAAAGGATGATAGTTATAAGATCCCTATAGCAGTAGATGTCCTAGATAGGGTAAGTTTTAAACAACCTTCTATCTTTTTCTAAATTTGATCTAAAAAGTGGTTAGTGGCAGGTAAAGATGAAAGAAGACTTTGTAGTCCTTACAACTTTTAATGCACCTCAAGGGATGTATGAATGGTTAGTAATGTCATTCGGCCTGAAAAATGCTTCATGCGTATTTCAATGCAAAATGGACAATGCCTTTAAAGCATTGAAAATTTTTTGTGTGGTCTATATAGACAATATGCTAGTTTTTAGTAATAATAAAAAATAACACATAAATCACCTTGAACAAGTGACTGATATTTATAAATATGAAGGTACGATTTTATCTGAAAGAAAGAAAGAATGGTTTAAGGAAAATATTTTTTTTTTAGGAATGAAAATTGAAAAAGGAAAGATTAGGCTACAAAGCCACATTTCTAAAAAACTTATTAACTTTCCTGATGAACTAGAAGATAGAAAGCAAGTACAAAGATTATGCAGACTTGTTAACTATGCTAAAAAGTTCGTAAAAAATCTTTCCAAAGACCTAGAAAGAATATCAAAGAAAACATTTGATAAAGTTTCTTAGTTTTGAGATGATGAGGTGTGACAACACCGCACCGCACTACTTACACCGTTTTATAAAAAAAAAAAAAAAAAAATCTCACCGTTTGCCGTTTATATATATATATATATTCTTATCACAAAAAATTTCTTTAGATTTCCTTTCTCTGTTCCTCGACCGAATGTACAAAACATTTATTTAGATTTCCTTTCTCTGTTCCTCGACCGAATATCAAGTTTTGATTTTTCGATCGTTTAACTCAAGTAACTAATAGTTTTTGATATTGAGAGCATGAATTTAATATGTAAATGGGTTAATTTTTAGTTTTAGCCAATTAATTTTGAAGTTTAATATTTAGGCTAAATTTAAGATTTTCTCAATTAGTTAGTTTTAATTAGTAATATATATATCAAAATGTTCCCTGCAGTATAAGGAATCCATAAACACTTTTAGATTTTTATTTGGATACCCGAAATATTAATTATTGTCAATTGAAATCTTGACCATATTTTGTATATTTTATTTTAATTAGATATAAAATAGTATTATGGGTTATAATTGGTGTTTAATATTGCATTATAGACTGTTATTGTGATTATTTGAGTAAGTTAATTTTTGGGGTTGCCAGTTTTTAAGAGGAAATTCTGTCAAATTTTCGTGAGAAATTAGGCTAGATATTTTAGAGTCAGAATAATTCATGCATCATGACATTTTAGAATTTATTTTCATATTCCAATATTAGTTTTTATTTATTTATAGGAGTTGACCCAGTGACTAGTTCGGAGCAACGAGGTGCTTCAATCTGATAGGTTTTCTATCATTTTGCCAGGTGAGTGGTGAATTTATAATATTGATTTTACTAATATATGTTATATATTTTGAGAAATGAATTTCCAAATGAAAATTGATTTGAATCGAAATTTTAGAAATGCAATATTTTATATATTAAAGTTGGGAACATATATTGGTATGTTGGCGTTTGATTTATAAAGAATGATTTGATTGCATAGTTGAGTATAAATATTTTTTTTTTATATACAATCATATATGAATATGTCTGATAGATATACCTAGATGACGGGTATTTCAGAGTAATTGACGGATTAAGATTATCCTGACGAGGATAACTCTTAGATAACAGATACTATCTTTGGGACAGCGCTTGATATACATATAGTCTTTGGGACGTATATCAGGTGGTCGCCCTTTGGGGGTAGCTCTGCACATGTGTATGACCAGTTTGCTCTTGGTGCTGCCAGATGTCATCATGCGCCCAAGATGCCAGTTTAT
>CANXYC011525160.1:0-15432 GCA_948193065.1 Aleurites moluccanus | reverse complement strand
TGCATCAGTTAAGATTTATTTGTTGCATCTTATTTGATTTGATTCTTGCAAAAGCTGTATAAATAATGATCTTGATCAATGAATAAATTACTGCAAATATTCTCTTATCTCTCTCTTGTTCAATCTTCATTTTCCAACACTGTAATGGTTTCATAGAATGTGACATCTCTAGATATGAAACAAGTTTGAGATGACAGATCATACAGTTTATACCCTTTAATGCCATTGGGATAACATATGAAAATCCATTGCTTGCCCCTGACATCAAATTTGGTACTATGACCTGTAATTTTTGTAGCAGAACATAAACAACCAAAAGACCTTAATAGCTGATAGGAAGGTTGTTTATGAAATAGAACTTCATAAGGTGATTTATTAGAAGGTAATGAGGAAGGAGTTATGTTGATTAAGTAGGTAGCAGTTAGAACTGTATCCCCCATAACTTAAGAGGCAAATTAGTATGAAACAAGAGAGTGACCTGACTACATTCAGGATGTGCTTGTGCTTTCTCTCAACTCTATCATTCTGTCGAGGTTTATTTGCACAGGTTATCTGATGTATAATACCTTTTCATTAATAAAAGTTTATCAATTGAAACCCAGTACCTTGGTCTGTTCTTATTGTTTTGATAGAAATATGGACCATAGGATCATATGCATTTGTTATCCTCACTGTCAAAATATTCTATCATGTTCCATTTGGATAAATATATGTTTCAATTGATGGTGGATTTGAATTTATGTTTCTATAAATAAATCATTAAAAAATACATAATTTTCAATCCAAATACTGAATTATTCAAATGATCATATTTCAAATATAATTTTAATTTAATATATTGGCAAAAGAAATTACATTAATTTAGTTAAATGATAATTTTTGTCTTAGTTGACCTTCATTAAGTAATAATATTAGGCCAATTTGACCATTATTTCAATTTATTGAACACAATATAGTTTTTTTTTTTTGGAAGGTAATTGAACACAGCATAGTTAATTTGGCAGAGGTTGGTAATAAGCTGGAACACAAGAAATGAAAAATGGTAAGGAGCATGCACATAATATTGGTTGTGGTATGAGAAACATGTTTAATTATTATTATTATTATTATTATTATTGATTGTTGATGCTCATATGGAGATTTTCAACTAATTAATGATTAACATGTTTCGAGGGAAAAATGACGCAGTAACAGCTATGTATTCACTATGATCAATGAAGTATCATGAAGCCACTGGTGGAATTCGTTTGTCTTGCGAAATAAGTAGCTGTTTGCAAAGCTTTTTTTTTTTTTTTTATCTAACAGTATTATCATAATATTTGGTTATTTTTTAGTGATAGATAACAGTTAATTAGTCAAATTAAATAATTATTATTTATAAAAAATTTAATTTATTATTTTTTAAACTAATCTTATAAAAAGAATAAATTATTTAATTAAAAATATTTAAATAAAAATAAATATTAATATTTATTTATAATATTGCTATTATTAACTATTAGTTAATAATTATCAGAAACAACTAACTAAAAATATTTAGAGTAAATTACTGTTTCATCTATAAGATTTTAATCTAATTTATAAAGTATCCCTTACTTTTTAAAAAATTAACTAAATATTCCATAATTTTTGGTTCATCAACAAATTAGTCTTTTTATTTATTTTAACTATTAAAAACTTATAAAAAGACTTAAATGTCCCTCTTTTATACTTAAATTTTTCATCCCACCCAAAATTTTAATTCTACTAATTAAAAAAAAAAATACAAATCAGACTAATTCAAATTACTAATTCAATTCAAATCATATATGTCACATCCCAAAATCACCGGTGCGACGATCCTAGGGTAAGGGTAGGCATAAGGTCACCATACACCTATAAAATCCTTAGCTAACCTGGATCAAACATATAACACATACTAGCATCATGTCAAACATCTATATCTTATATATATCTCATCAACCTCATATGACATTTCCTCTTGTTCCTTACCGATCAAAAGATAATTCTAATATCAATATAGAACAAGGGAAAGTTTACAATGCCATCCATGACAATAAAAGAATAAGCAACATCACACACATCTACAAAGCTTCTAAGAGTATACTTCTCATAGACATGAATACATATATATAATTCAACCATTATCCAAAAATATTACATAAAAGAGTCTTCTTGTGGAGAAGGAAATCAAGAAGCTTTGTCTTCAGGATTAACTCTCTCTCTCTCGAGCTAAGCTAGAACCTGAAATCTACAGAAAAGTCGTGAGCCTTCAACTCAATAAAATGTGAACAATCAGAATGAATAACACATATAGAATACTTAAATAGAAAATCTTGAACATGTACCAGGGTACTAGAAAGAAATCTTAACATATACATTGATATCATAAGTGCTCACAAAGAGTAGCACTATCCAATCATTTCATAATACATATATGAATATCAAATTATGATTCTTTTTAAGAACATAAATGCCTATAAAGAATGACATTATCAAATAAACATAATATAGAACTGATATCATATCATAACGTTTGGGTAGCCTTACTACCTTCACGTGGCACATATGCTTGCACAGGCATATGCCTAGAGCTTGTGATCCCCTTTAAGTGGAACACTGATACTATACCCGATCAGCTAGGTTTACTCTGTACACATTGGAGCAATGAATTAACTCTCATTAGGAAAAACTTTTTATAATATATGTTTCGTGATATACATATCAAGTATTGATTCAACAGTAATTAAAAGTGATCAAGAGATCACAACATATGAATAACATATCATATTATGCATAACAAAAGCTTATTAATGAACTTGGTCCAAGGATAATAACCAAGTCATTATCAACATTCAAAGATTCTATTTAAGGAGGGTTTCAATAAATTGAACTCATAAATAACATATACATATATATGAATATAATATACTTTAACAAAAATTCTCATATGGAGAATCATACACATAAAACGAAATCCACACTTACCTCTTAGTATAAAAAAGCTTTCTAGTAAAACTCAATTCTTACTCAAATTCAAAAGATTCTTAATTCCTTGAGTTCTCTTCTCCTAAATAAAAATTTCCAAAATTTTAAAATTTACGGTTTTCTCAAAACAATCACATAAAATAATCATTCGTAAATTCTAAACTCCTTATAATCTCTATAAACAAATTCTAGTATTAATTTAACCTTTAATAGAAGATGAATAATAGTTATAAAGAAAATCTACTATTAATAGCACTATTCATCCAAAAATCATAAATTCTCAAAACTATCAAATCTAACCATAAATATTAGTCATTAATGCTCACAAAAGATCACTCACAACTTAAAAATAACTATTATAGCTAATAAAGAACTTAACTCAAGCTAGAGATAAGATTTGAGAAATTTACCTTATTTTCTCCTCCAATGGAATTTTGAAGAATTTAACTTGAATTGATGCTCTTACAGTGTTTAATTTGTATTTTCTAGCATTAATAAGGTTTAATTGGAGTATTAAAACCTTATAAATGAAGAAAAATAGCTTATGGTTGAGAGAAATAGGAAATGAAAAAGAAGAGAGAAGAAGAAAGAAAGAAAAAAAAATGAAGTGGAGAAACTACTGCCAAAAAAATAAACCCTGAGTTACTGTTCACAGTTAATGTTCACATACACTGTTCGCATGCACTGTTCATGTGCACTGTTCACGATAGAAGCTGAAAAAATTTACTTCGACAGTACATGCTAAATTGGCTCTATCTTGAGCTACAGAAGTCTAAATGTCTCGATTCTTCTTTCCACTTAAACTAGACACATGAGACTACAACATATCCTAAATTCTTTCTTTAAAGCCTTGAACATAAATTCAAAAAATTTTGCACAAACACAAATTTTGAAATTCAAATCAAAACAAACAAATCTCACTTCCAAAACAAACATTCCATAAAAAATCTTATATGCATCATTACAAGAATTTTATAATACATACAAGAAAAAAAAAATTCTCCCCCTTAACAAAATTCGTCCTTGAATTTAAGGAATTTACCTTAAACTTGAAATAGGTAGGGATACTTAGCTTGCATGTTCAACTCACTCTCCCAAGTGCATTCTTCCATAACTTGGTTCTTCCATAAGACTTTAACCACTACTATCTCTTTGTTTCTTAGCTTCTTGATCATCCTATCAATGATGGCTACTGGAACCTTTTCATAAGTCAAGTCTTGCTGGAATTCTACCTCTTGAATTTGCAACACATAGAAAGGATCTGCAACATATTTTCGAAGCATGGAAACATGAAAGATTGAATGTACATTGTCTAAGTGAGGTGGCAAGGCTAATCTATAAGAGACTTCTTTAACTTTATCCAACACCTCAAATGGCATAATGTACCTCAGAGATAGCTTGCCTTTTTTACCAAACCTTAGAATTCCTTTCATAGGTGAGACTTTCAAAAACACTAAGTCACCAACCATGAAACAAAGATCTTTTTTCTTAGGATTGGCATAGCTCTTCTGCCTACTAAAAGCAGTCTTCAATCTTTCTCTAATGATAAGGACCTTTTCTACTGTATACTGAATCAATTCAAGCCCTTCAACATGCTTCTCTCCCACTTCATCCCAGCACAAAAGAGACCTACACTTTCTACCATACAAAGCCTCATAAGGAGCCATCTTGATGGTATAATGGTAGCTATTATTATAGGCAAACTCTATCAAAGGCAAATGCTTATCTCAATTACCTCTAAAGTCTATAATGCATATTCTCAACATGTTTTCTAAAGTTTGGATGGTCCTCTTTGATTGCCCATTTGTCTGGGGATGAAATGTCGTACTGAAATCAAGCTGAGTACCCAAAGACTCTTATAGCTTCTGCCAAAACCTCGATGTGAATTGAGCTCCTCTATCACAGATAATAGAAACTAGAATCCCATGGAGTCTTACTATCTCATCAATATACATCTATGCATACTGAGAAGCTGTATAGGTTGTCTTGACTGGCAAGAAGTGAGCTGACTTGATCAATCTATCCACAATACCTAGATCAAGTCATGCCCACTTAAATTTCGTGGCAACCCTACAACATAGTCCATAGTTATCATTTCCCACTTTCACTCTGGCAGTGGCAGCAACTGTTGAAGTAGACCTGAAGGCTTCTGATGCTCAAATTTAACTTACTGATAAGTCAAACATCTTGCCACAAACTCTGCCACATCCTTCTTCATCTCACTCTACCAATAAGAAATCTTGATGTTGTGGTACATCTTCGTAGCACCTGGATGAACACTATAGCTGGAATGATGTGCTTCCTTAAGAATCACTTCTCTTAAACCATCAATTTTTGGAACACATACTTTGCTACCAAGTCTCAATATGCCATCTATCATAGCAAAACCTATAGCTTTCTTTATTTCCACATCTCTCTTCAGCTTCACAAATTGAGGATCTCTATCTTGTGCCTCTCCGATCCGATCAATAAGCACTGGCTTGATTTGGAAACATGTTAGAAGCACTCCTGCATCTGACAAATCAAAAACTGATCCCCACATCATGCAAACTCTGCACCTCACTCACCAAAGGTCTCTTACTCACCTGAATATGGGCTAAGCTACCCAAAAACTTCATGCTCAAAGCATCCGCTACCACATTCGCCTTTCTTAGATAGTATAAAATCTCACAATCATAGTCTTAAGTAACTCCATCCATCTCCATTGCCTAAGATTTAGGTCTTTCTACTGGAAGATATACTTCAAGCTCTGATGATCTATAAAGATCTCACACTTCTCTCCATACATATAATGTCTCCATATCTTCAATGCAAGGACAACTGCAGCTATCTCAAGATCATAAGTCGGATAATTCACCTCATGTTTCCTTAACTGTCTAGAATCATAAGCTATTACCCTACCATACTGCATAAGCACACAACCGAGCCCTACTCTCGAAGCATCACAATATATCGTATAACCTCCTTCACCTAATGGCAAAGCTAACATAGGTGATGTGGTGAGACAAGTCTTCAACTTGTGAAAACTCCCTTCACATGCATCCCTCCATTAAAATTTCACTAGCTTATGAGTAAACTTAGTCAAAGGAACTGCAATCTTGGAGAAATCCTGAATAAACCTTTTATAGTAGCCTGCCAAACCCAAGAAACTCCTAACTTCTGAAACATTGGTCGGTCTAGGCCAACTAAGAATGACGTATACTTTCCTTGCGTCAACCTTAAGTCCATCCTTGCTCACAACATGTCCAAGGAAAAAAATATTCTCAAGCCAAAACTCACACTTTGAAAGCTTAGCAAACAACTGATGTTATCTTAAAATCTGAAATACCATCCGAAGATGTTCTTCATGCTCTTCCTTACTATGAGAATACACAAGAATGTCATCTATATACACTATGACAAACTTGTCTAAAACCTGCTTGAAGATCCTATTCATGAGATCCATGAAAGCAGCTAGCGCATTAGTCAATCCAAAAGGCAACACTAGAAACTCATAGTGACCATATCTCATTCAAAAAGCAGTCTTAGACACATCTTCATTTTGAATCCTCAACTGATGATAACCATACCTTAAGTCTATCTTGGACAAATGACTAGCACCCTGCAGCTGGTCAAACAAATCATTTATCCTTAGCAAAGGATAATTATTCTAAATAGAGATCTTATTGAGTTGCCTATAATCGATACACAATCTCATAGACCCATTCTTCTTCTTCATAAAGAGTACAGAAGCACTCCCAATAAGATTTGTCAAGTATATCTTGCAACTGAGTTTTTAATTTTCTTAACTCTACTGGTGCCATATGGTATATAGGAATAGAAATCGGACTAGTGCCAGGAAACAACTCAATACCGAACTCAATTTCTCTATCCGATGGCAACCCAGGTAACTCATTAGGAAATACATCCGAAAACTCACTAATAATAGGAATATGCTCCAAGCCTTTCACTTTCTTGCGAGTATCACGGATGTATGCCAAATATCCTTGGCAACCTTTCCTCATCAATTTACTTGCCCCGATGGCGGATATCACATTATAGGGTACTTCACTCCTTTCCCCTTGAAACTCAAATTCCTCACCTGAAGGTGGTTTAAACACCAACTTCTTCTCATGACAATTTATGGATGCATAAAACTTAGATAACCAATCCATGCCTAAAATCACATCGAACTCAAGCACCAGTAACACAATCAAATCTGACTCTAAACTCTTACCATCTATGCTAACTAAATGAGATAAATAAAAGTGTTGAACCTCTATCTCTTCCTCAAAAGGAGTAGATACAACCAAAGCATTCTCAAGTAATAAACATGGCATATTCAATTTCTTAGCAGGGTGAAACAAAAGAATGAGAAGCTCTTGAATCAAATAACGCTCTTGCATTCAAACCTTGGATCAGAAGAATACCTGTGACCACAAAATTAGAAATATGAGCCTTTTGTTGTGTCAAAGAAAATACTCTCCCTCTACCTTTGCCTGAAGGTGTCTAAACTGCAGTCTGACCAACTGTCTGACCTGAACTTTTGCCTCCTTCTGTAGCTCTACCCAAAATACCTTGGCCTACGCCGGACTGCTGACCAATAACTCTCCTATCCATTTGGACTGAAGCCTAAGAAGTTTGAGGTCTAGCTCCAAAAGAAGGTTGTGGACAATCCTCAAGCATGTGACCCTGCTGTCCACACCCGTAGCATGCACCTGTCCCAAAGTGACAAGTTCCTCTGTGAAGCATACCACACATAGGACAATAAAGAATAGTAGTCCTTGGTGGTGCTAAACTGGCAATACCATAACTCATTTGAGGTGCTGGTCTAGAGGAATTCTGCCTCTGCTGAGATCTCTTTGAAGGTCCTCTATATCCACTATGGGGAGAAAACTGAGGTGAAACATTAATACTCTTCATTCCACTGACTTGTTTGGAGGAACTCCCAATCTTCACCTTATTTTTCTCTTCCCTTTCTAATCTAACCTCCATCTCTCTATTCTCAATCACTCTAGCTTATCCACATGCCTAGAGTATGAGTCAAACTTAAGAGCAGCTAGAAATTTAAACAACGGAGCTATGAGTCCTTTACGAAACCTCTGAATCTGTGTTGCCTCTGTAGGAACCAAAGCTGGAGCGAATATACTCAACTGGCTGAATTTCTTCGCATATTCTGAAACGATCATACCAAGAGTGTAAACAATCTCTCAAACTCAATAGCTTTAGCCTCACTCATACTCTTTGAAAGGAACTTCTCTATAACTCTTTCCTTGAACTGATTCCAAGAAAGATCTACATTACCTTGAATACTCCTCTTGAACCAGTATTTGGCTTCAGCTTTCATCAAATAGCCAACAAAATCTATGGCTCTCCTGTCTGAGATCCTTAAAATCTAGACCTTTTCCTCAATCTCATCTAGAAACTTTATAAGATCCACCAAAGGCACAACTGCTGATGGTGGTGGCGGAACCACTGGAGCAACTGGAACTACTAGTACTGGAGGTACCTGTTGCTCTCTTTGCTAAGTAATGAACTCAGCTAAAACCTCATAATTTCTCTGCAACTGATCCAATCGCTGAGCCATACCAACCATATCTACCTGTGGCTCTGGAGGAACCTCATCACCTCCCACTCTACCTACAGAACACTCCTCAGAAGGCAATTCTCACCTAGGATGACATCTACCATGTCCTCTACCTCGTCCATGACCACGTCTCGGAGGCATCGCTAAACTGATAAGGAAAATAGAGTAATTTTAGACTCATAACACCAATTTAACATAGATTTATTCCAAAGAATACATAACATGACGAAACAGAATCCTATGCTCCGTAGTTATCTTAATTAGATATTCATGTTAGGGAACTTACACATATATCTATCTATCTTATGGTTGAGAAACCTATAGCTTTGATACCTCCTTTGTCACACCCCAAAACCACCAGTGCAACGGTTCTAGGGTAAGGGTAGGCATAAGGCTACCATACACCCATAGAACCCTTAGCTAACCTGGATCAAACATATAACACATACTAGCATCATGCCAAACATCCATATCTTATATATATCTCATCAGCCTGATATAACATTACCTATTGTTCCTTACTGATCAAAAGATAATTCTAATATCAATATGGAACAAGGGAAAGTCTATAATGCCATCCATGGCAACAAAAGAATAAATAACATCACACACATCTATGGAGCTTCTAAGAGTATACTTCTCATAGACATAAATACATATATATAATTCAACTATTATCCAAAAATATTACATAAAAGAGTCTTCTTGTGAAGAAGGAAATCAAGAAGCTCTGTCTTCAGGATCAACTCTTTCTCAAGCTAAGCTAGAACCTGAAATCCACAAAAGAGTGGCGAGCCTTCAACTCATTAAGATGTGAACAATCAGAATAAATAACATATATAGAATACTTAAATAGCAAATCTTGAACATGTATCAGGGTACTAGAAAGAAATCTTAACATATACATTGATATCATAAGTACTTACAAAGGGTAGCACTATCCAATCATTTCATAAGACATATATGAATATCAAATCATGATTCTTTTTAAGAACATAAATGCCTATAAAGAATGGCATTATCAAATAAACATAACATAGAACTGATATCATATCATAACATTTAGGTAGCCTTACTACCTTCACGTGGCACATATGCTTACGCAGGCATATGCCTAGAGCTCGTGATCCCCTCTATATGAAACACTGATACTATACCTTATCAGCCAGGTTTCCTCTGTGCATATTAGACCAATGAATTAACTCTCATTAGGAAAAACATTCTATAATGTATGTTCCGTGATATACATAACAAGTATTGGTTCAACAGTAATTAAAAGTGATCAAGAGATCACAACATATGAATAACATATTATATTATACATAACAAAGGCTTATTAATGAACATGGTCCAAGGAAAATAACTAATTCATTATCAACATTCAAAGATTCTATTTAAGCAGGGTTTCAATAAATTGAACTCATAAATAACATATACATATATATGAATATAATATACTTTAGCAAAAATTCTCATATGGAATATCATACACATGAAACGAAATCTACACTTACCTCTTAGTATAAAAAAACTTTCTAGTCAAGCTCAACTCTGGCTCAAATCCAAAATATCCTTAATTCCTTGAGTTATTTTCTCTTAAATAAAAATCTCCAAAATTTTAAAATTTACGGTTTTCTCAAAACAATCACATAAAATAATCCTACATAAATTCTAAGCTCCTTAGAATCTCTATAAATAAATTCTAGGATTAATTTAACCATTAATTGATGATGAATAATAGTTATAGAAAAAATCTACTATTTACAGCATTATTCATCTAAAAATCATAAATCCTCAAAACTACTAAATCTAACCATAAATACTAGCCATTAATGCTCAGAAAAGATCACTCACAACTTTAAAATAACTATTCTAGCTAACAAAAAACTTAACTCAAGCTAGAGAGAAGATTTGAAAAAATTACCTTATTTTCTCCTATAATGAAATTTTGAAGAATTTGGCTTGAATTGATGCTCTTATAGTCTTTAATTTGTGTTTTCTAGCATTAATAAGGCCTAATTAGAGTATTAAAATTTTATAAATGATAAAAAATGACTTATGGTTGAGAGAAATAGGAAATGGAAGAGAAGAGAGAAGAAGAAAGAAAGAAAAAATGAAGTGGAGAAGCTACTGCCAAAAAAATAAACCCCGAGTTACTGTTCACGATTACTGTTCACGTGCACTGTTCACTACAGAAGCTGAAAAAATTCACTTCGGCAGTGCATGCTAAACCAGCTCTAACTTGAGCTACAGAAGTCTAAATGCCTCGATTCTTTCTTTCACTTAAACTAGACACATGAGACTACAACATATCCTAAATTCTTTCTTTAAAGACTTGAACATAAATTCACAAAATTCTGCACAAACACAAATTTTAAAACTCAAATCAAAACAAATAAATCTTACTTCCAAAACAAACATTCCATAACAAATCTTATATACATCATTGCAAGAATTTCAAAATATATACAAGCAAAAAAAAATCAGGTGTTACAATATATAATAAAGGAAATTGCAAAAAAAGTAAAAAAGAAAAAATGACTAATTAAAAAAAATGGTAAATCAAAGTAGCTGTAAAACTAAATACCTGCTTAACAGCCTAATCCTCTTCCCATAATTAAAGAAAACCTTCCTGTCTACTACGAGGTGGCTTGGTCGATTTGTAGGATTTTAATCAAACAAAACTAGTTTTTTGGTTTGAATAATTTTTAAATCGAATCAAATCATTATTATTATCAAATCGTCAATTTGATCACCTCTGATTTATTAGTTTCAAACAATTTTTTTTTTTTTTTTTTTTGTAAACCTTCATTATCTTATTATAAATTTGGAAAAAAAATATAAACAAAGTGTTGGTGATAAAAAAAAAATCTTGAAAATAGTTTAATATACAACACGAAACTTGTCTATTTCATTAATTAACATATTGAAAATTTGACTTTTTTCTTAAGAATTATACTTTTTTTTATTTATTTTTAGTTAATTTTTATGAATTATAATTTTTTTTAATTTTAAATTAATAATAAATTAAAAAAAGGTTGTAAATAAAATAAAACCAAAAATAATTAATTATAATAATAGTAAAAAAATAATATATATATAACTTCAATTCTATTCAATTTGAAATTGAGAAAAAAAATATTTAAATCTCAAATCAAACCGAACAATTTAGTTTGATCTATTTTTCAAACTGAAACTAAATCAAACAACTGAAAAATTATCAATTTAAGTTTGATTTGATCAGTTTGATTCGGCTTGATCGGTTTGGCTTCCATCCCTACTATACACAATTCAATGTATTAGTTGCATCAATTGGTGTCATGGAATTCAAATTCAAAATACATAAAAATAAATTGAAAATCAAAACTCCAAAACTTATTTACCAATTCCATTCGGGTTTAATTTTACTGGTCATCCCTTAACTTTGGATTGTTTTCATTATTATCCCTTAACTTTACTTTGTAACACAAAAATCCTTGAACTTTAATTTATAAAATATTATAGTCCTTGAATATAAATGTATCTTTCAAATAGGTCCAAAACTATTTTATTTTATTAGTTTATGAATGAAATTTATAGAGGGAACTCATTAGTCCCTAGAAGAATGTATAATGAAATTAAATACTTTTTTATCACAGAGAGGAGAGATCACCCTTTGATTTAGTGGGAATATACTTGGGTTTGTAGAAAAATCAAATATAAGAAAGAAGAAAATAGAATTGACTCTATCTATAGAAATTCTCTCTTAGATAATTATATAGCCCATGAATATACTAGTATATTTGATATTATTGATTATCTTGAAGAATAATATTCTATTTTTACTCACTTGCCAATCATAAATTCAGATACTCCCTTGGTGACCTCTAGAACCTCTGACTAGAGTGAAAATCTTAAAAAAAGAATATTTAATTTGGAAAAGATTAAACTTCAGAAAAATTGACTTTTTTCTTGCTCTCTGGAAAAATTCTCTAGGAATAGACTATTGGGTAGCACATCTAGAAAGACAAAATAGAATAGAGAATACCCTAAGTTCTAGTAATTCAAGGTAAACATGGGGAAAGATGATAAAGAGGAAAGTGTCAGTTTGAATCCTTCAGGATTTACTTCATTTCAAAATATTCATAATGAAGTAAGCTTTCTCCTTGAGTAATTACATGCAAAAGGAAATTTAAGCGATTCACCAGAACAAAGAAATACTTTATCAAAAAAAGTAAGAAAACTGGTAAATAAAAGGCTCGATGCAATTAAGTAAGAAAAGGGCTTTGAAAAAACCAGTGGGATCCTCTAAGCCCTTTTCTGAGAGAAAAATCTTGCAATTAAGAAAAGAAAAAATGGTTCCTTATATTACGGACCCTGATAAAAGAGCTACTAATCTAGAAAGTAATAAGGCAGCTGAAAACCTTGGGAAATCTTTAGATCTGGTAGAGGAAACTCCTTTGAATCTAAATAATAGAACCTTTAATTAACTTCTTACTATGAAGATGGCTGAGTACAAGCCTAATTATCCCCATAGGACAAAACCAGAGTTTACGCCTAGGGATAATCCATTAAGACCAGTTATCACCTTAGCAACTTTTTTAAATCTAGATTATGAAAAGCATGCATCTAAAAGAATAGATGAGTGGATTACCATGATTAGGTTTACAACCGGAGTTGGTAGTTACTCAATTAAGGCCACCTATGAGTTATGCAAAGCTATCATGGTAGGCAATGCTCAAAAATTTTGGGATCAACTAGTTATCCAAACCTCCATCAGAGATAAAATTAGAACAGTAGTACTTGTAGATGAGATACTAGCTATAATCGTAGATGCCCTGAAGAGAGAACTTTGTGGTTTGTTAATATCAACTGAATCCTTAGAAAGAGAACAATCATTAATGGTATTGATGAAACTACATATATGTGACATGTGTTGTTTTGACAACTATACATATGAATTTCAAAAATATTATTATAATTTAGATCTAAATGTTCAAAATTACATGTCGACTTGATTTTTTACTAAGCTTCTAGAATCATGGTTGGAAGTAGTAAAGAATGTCTACAACCTCCTTCTTAATGAAGACAAAGTGGTTGATAGATTAGGAGGAAAGATATAGGCAGTAAGGTATGCCAAAAGAAAGACATGTATTGAACTCCAAGTAAGGGAGGATGCTAAGCGTCTTCCTTATTTGAACAAGAGTTATTATTCTCGGATTGAATGTATTCTTGGTAGATATGGATGTGCTGCAAGAAATGAAAAAGGATCAGGAACCAAAAAAAGATTTGAAGCAGGATGTTCTTCTTGTCATACTAAAAAGATAAAATTTAAAGGATATAGAAAAAAAAAATATTAATGAGTGATAAAAATAATAGAAAGAAGTCTAGTAAACCTTCTAGGTTTATTAGGAGGAGGACAAACCTTAGGGACAAAGATAGGATAGAAGCATTTAAGAAATAATATGGTAGAGCCCTTAAGTGTCAACAAGGAAAACCTCTTAGTAGTTGTTCCTGTTGTTAGATTTGTGGATCCAAAGACTATAAAGAAAATGCTTGTCCATAGAAGAATAAGCAAAAAGAAAATCTTAGAAGAATTTTCTTCAAAGAAGAGAATATAGTCTGTGAGCCAATAAAAGAAAAAGAATATTCTGACATAGATTCTGAAATAGATTCAGTTTATGAAGTAGTTTCTCAGTATAAACTGATATAGATGAATCAGATCTTTGGACAACCCAACTATTCATGATGAATACAATAGAAGGGCCCATGGATAAAGAGATGATCCCCTAGATACCTCTCTAGTATAGGAAGAATCTTTCCAGTACGATGATCCATCTAGAAGTTGCCTAGAGTGAAAACTTCCAAAGGTTGACATCAATACTATTTATAGCAAATCCAAGTTTAGTTTCAAATCTATAGTAGATGTCTCCCAATCAGAATCTACATCTTATGTTTCTAGTATAGAACTAGAAACGTTGGACGTAACTTTGATTAACATATAAAAGATAAGAGAGATGGTAAACAAATCAAAAGATACATATGTTGGGAAATCAAAACCAGAAAAACATCGGAATAAAAAAAATTTATTCGATTTCCTCCAGGATCCATATGAGATTCATATCAGAAGGTTAGGATTTATACCTTTGTTTGATGATTTGACTGTCTGAGTCAGGAGAAAAAACTTTTTCGCCTTCTGCCTCTACGGTATCCACACGAACGGATCGTCTCTCCTTTGATTCGTCTCACGAACAAGAAGAATATCTCTGAGACGTTTTGCTAGATACGTCTAAGAGAACTAGGATTAGGGTTTAATCTTATTTTTTTCTTTTCTAAAATGGCAGAAAAATGTGTAACCTAAAAAATAACATCACATGTATATTTATAGATATTTATCCCTAGTATTAGGTTAACTAATAAAACCCTAATTCGCCCCATTTGACTTGGGCTCGAATTTTGGGCTTATATTAGTTCTTAGTTAAACCATTTAGCCCAATACTTATTTTTAATCCATCTCATGAATTAAAATTTCTATCATTGATCTGATATAAATGTGTGACCCTATAGGTTCCCATAACATTAACAGTGACATAAAATCATATTTTATGTCACAAGCAGTGAGTGGTGTCTAGTAACACATCAATGCTACCTAAGTCACGAGAATGTCAATGACTCGACATAACCTTTCTTGTGATAAAATTACCAAGTAATTTAATCCTTTTGTCCTAGATGTCTCGATTGAACACGAGTCATGGACTATGTCATACTCGCATAGTTCAATCTTTATGTTTTTGATACCTGAGTAGACTCCTAAATCAAATGACATCAATATCACATATCGACTCATTTGAGCATGGCCATGCATTTTAGGTCTCACTCAATCAAAGGGCCCAAAGACA
>CANXYC011524937.1:0-27587 GCA_948193065.1 Aleurites moluccanus | reverse complement strand
TTTTTATAAAATAAAATTTTTAAAATTAATTATTTATATAAATTAAAAATTAAATAACAAAATTTTAAAAAATATGAATTTATTTGTAAAATTATTATTTTAATTATAATATTTTTATACATATAAATTAAATAAAAAAATAAAAAAAAAATTACAATTGATAAACAGTAAAACACGAAATTGGTGTTTTGCTGTTTATCAGTGTTATTTTACACTGCAAAATGGTGCACGGTTGGAATGAATAATGGGCGGCAAGATGGCGTGGAGATGGCCTAAAGGGAGTGAATGCTTTTGGAGTAACATTTCAGCTCATTTTAAGGCTACCTTGCCTAGCTATGTAACTGTTGACCTGAGCAATGGGAGCTTACCCCTGCAGAACTTGTTGTACTGCATAACAAACTCGGTGATGGCCGACAGAACAAACTCAATTTTGAAAATAACCCACTACAACAGCTATAGCCACAGATCAATACCAACAACTCAAACCCATTGGACACTTGCTTCATGTCAAAATTCTTTATCCTGGAATTAGGAACCAAAACCCTGGTTCTTCGAATAGTTAAATAGAAAGGAGATGTAACAAAGGGAGCTGGATTTCAATTCAATAAATGAAGTTTTTCCTACATTTATATTAATAATGACGATTCCAACTTTTAACTTAAACCTAAAGCCTCCTATACCACAACTTCTTACATGGAATGAAACACTAACTATAATTATAGTTCTATAATAGTTCAGGATAAAGGGTTTGAAAAACAATGAAATGGGTACAAAACGAAAGAAAAGAAAAGATAAAGAATTCGGATTTCAAAGTAATTCAATCCAATACAAGAAAAAAATTGAAATTCCAGCTAAAAATTGAAATTCCAGCTAAAACACTAGGAAATGTACAAAGAGAAGGACAAAAATGAGGGAATTGGAGCTAGAATTACAAAGAGAAGGGCAAATTATAAGGGAATCGAAGTCAAAATTGTAGAAGATAATCAGTAAAAATGATTTCTAGAGAGCGAAAGAGAGTGAGATTATTATCTCTTTGAAGACAGAGAAGCGATATTAAATTTTGATGGATTTTCATAGTTGAAATAACATGCTTTAATTAAGAATTTGAAATATTAAGTAATTGAACAAGAAAATTTTATTAGGATTTAACTCAAATTTAAGTTTATATAATTTTAATAATTCAAATAAAAAATTTCATCCAAGTCTATATCCAAAGTTTAAATTCTTGTAATCTAAATAAACTATTAATTTATTTTAAATTTATTTAATTAATTTTATTTAAGTTATTATTTTTTAAGCCTATTAATTAGAATAATCTTTTACAATTATATAGCTGATTTTGCAGAAAACAACAACAATTTTATTAAAAATAACGTATTATATTTTAAACTTATTAGTTGTTATGATATTATAAAAAGTATAAAATTAATTTTCATCCACATTTTACATCGGCTAGTCTAAATGCGCGTTTGACACAGCTTATAGAGAGAAAAAACAGCCTTTTAGGGTGAGAAGCTGATTTTAACTCAGTTTCTAATATTTGGTAAATATCAAAATTAATAAAAACAATTATCTAGATAGTTAAAATTCAACTTTTTGGATAAGTTAAAAATTGGAACTTTTCAGTAAAGCTGAATTTTATATTAAACGTGTAGCTAATTTTAAAAAATTAATAAATAAAAATACCCTTATAAATTTATAAGCAGTTTTTAAATTGTATTTTATCAAACACAAACATAAATATCACTTTTAGGAAAATAACTTTTCTCCATGATAAAAATTATTTTCATAATATGTGCCAAACTGAACCTAAGCAATTAAAAAAAATCATTTAAAAACTAGCTTGAACTGAGCAATCAAAACCGTTTAGAAAAAAAAAAAAATAATTGAAACTATCTGATTCAACCACGTCATAATCTGAACTCAGATCTCACCTGTGCTCACAGCAGAGAATCAATAACACGAAGATACTTCTCCTCTCTTCTCAGTTCTTTCATTTCTTCAAGCAAAAGCAAAATTTCAGAAAATTCGAATCTCCAAATTCTCCAGTTTAATGATCCATTATTGACCCTAGGCCTTTTCAAAATATGAGCACCGCAAATAACACCACCGCCGCCGCCGCTACAGCCACCTCCAACGGCAGCACGACCACTACTTTTTCCAATAATCACCAAGATCTCGGCTCCTACTTTCTGAACCTGGCACGCCAACACTTGCTGGCGTCTGGAGCTCCTTCTTCTGCGTCGTCGTCGACCATGATGGAGGAAGATGACCGCGAGGATGAACCTACTGAACTTAATACGATCAACAGTTCTGGAGGGTTTCTTGTTATGTCTACTGATAAACTCTCTGTTAAGTACACTAGTGTTAATCTTCATGGACATGATGTCGGCGCTGTTCAAGCTAATAAACCCGCTCCTATTAAACGGCTTGTTTATTACTTCGAGATTAATGTTAAGAATGCTGGGGCTAAAGGGCAAATTGCTATCGGTTTCACTAATGAGACCTTTAAGATGCGGAGACAGCCCGGGTATTTATTTTTATTTTTTTTGCTTTTGGATTTTTGTTTGATTTGATCGTTCTGCTTGGAATTTTAGTTGCTGAGGTGATGAATTGAGGAGATGATGGGAAATTAAAGGGAATTGAAGCCAATGTAGGTGCATTTGGTGGCTAGGAAATTGACAATCATAGCTGCATATTGAGTCAAGAATTCGGGTGAAGTGTGGAATGTTGACAATTTAGGTTCTGTTTAGTTCAAGAGAAAATGAAAAAGAAAAAAATTAGCTTAGCTTTTTATAATTTACCAATGGGTATTAGCCAAACTTAAGTTAAACTAACTGTTTAATAATCAAGTAGTGAGCAGGGGAGCTGGGATGGTAGTTGCTGACTGAAAAATTGTGCTTTATCTCCTTGAAGAACTTGGTTGGATTATTGAAGAGAACAACTAGTCCCTGTGTTTCATCTTTACTTTTGAATTAAATTTTCTTTGTATTACTTTACTTGCTCTTGCTGTCTGTTTGTTGGCTTAAACATGATCAGAAAAGGTGTTCACAAACAGATAACTGATAACCTCTTGATTTATCAAATCAGTTATTGTATATTGGTTTTAATTTGTTAGATGCTTATGGGGGATGTAATGTTTTATGAGCTTTATGAGCAAATAAAAATAAATCAGATACAATATTAAGATTGTCAAAACTCAAAAATTCTAGGCATATTCATGCCATAATTGTCAGAAGCACAGGCATTCACTTGAAGGATGTGATGCCCGCATTTGTAAAAATGTGCTTAAAATATATATAAATGTAAGGTTTTTGATTTGTAAATTACAGAATGCCAAAATATCCCCAAATTCATAGGGAAATATCAATACTACAAAGAGGATAACTGTTAAATATTAAGACTAGTTTAGTGTAAGTTATCTGCACATACAAGTGAAGCAAAGATACAACCGGTGAATAGAGTTCAATACGAACATAAAAGATCAATAAGGACTTAAATTCTACTCCCCAAGTTACTTTTAGAAAATCTAGTACAATGCTTATCATTATCAAGCAAAATCCAATAGCAAAACATTTTGGTGCGGTTATGTCCTGTAAAAACTGAAAAAAGTTTAACAAAATCACAGATCTAGACATTTAGTGTCTCACACTTTAGGTGCACCTTTTCATGCCTAAAGCTCCAAATGTAGGCATGCAGGTAGGCCTAAGTGAAGTTCCTTACCCCAGGTCTCAAGTGTGTATCAACCCTGGGGTTCTGTGCCTTGCATTGCACAAGTTGCGCCCTAAGGTGCTATTTTAACAACATTGGCAAAAAAGTCAAATCGAATTCCCTTTTGAATTCACCACTTAGCTGGGATAAGATTTAGATATGTTGGGTATATTGAGGCATTATATGGTGGCTGTTTCCAAATGGGATTCTTAAACATGAGGTCAAGCCAATGAGCTTTTGCCCTGGGCTGTGAGGTTGTCTGAACCCAGCCTAATTAGTTGGGAATGCAACTTTAACTTATTTTCTCAATCTATAGTTTTGAACTGCAATGCGTTGTTGCTAATGGATATATTGCAATTCTTTATGAACTCTTTTTCCGTTGTCATTTCTTGAGGCAGATGGGAAGCAAACAGTTGTGGATATCATGGAGATGATGGGTATCTGTATCGTGGACAAGGAAAGGGAGAGCCGTTTGGCCCAACTTTTACATCCAAGGATACAGTTGGTGCTGGTATTAACTATGCTTCACAGGAATTCTTTTTCACGTAAGACAGTATTTACTTTGGTCAGTATATTTGTTACTGGCTAAAAATATTGTTCTATATGTAAATTGTAAGATTGTAAATTCCCCTTATATTACTTCTGAAAATCCTTATTTTTACATGTTCTTGGTGCTCCTATGTTGTAGTAAAAATGGAGCAGTAGTTGGATCAGCATACAAGGACATGAAAGGTTCCTTATTTCCTACGGTTGCTGTTCACAGCCAGAATGAAGAGTATGCAATACCTCTTAAATTTATGTGGTTTAACTACTATTTTTTAGACATTTTGCTTGCTGGTACTTGCACAAGATTTAGATATTTCAGATAATGGTACTGTCTGCTACATAGTTTGTGCGATTAGTGTTGAGAAAGAGAGAAATCTCTTATTTCATTCATCTACTTAACTTCTGTACAAGAATCAAGTTTGTACACTAAAGAAATCCTAAATTAGGAAAGAATATTAAAAAAGAAACAATACACAATTAGACAAATCACACCTAAAAACAAGTTAGGAGATATGAAAATATTTACAAGTCAACATTCCCCCTCAAGTTGGTGCATAGAAATTGCACATGCCCAACTTGAAAACTAACTTGTGGAATTGCTTGCCATTCAGTCCTTTAGTGAGCATATTAACAATTTGATTATCTGAGGTTACACGGGTGAATTTCAACAAGCCCTGCATAATTTTCTCCTTTATGAAGTACTGATCAATCTCAATATGTTTCGTTCGATCATACTGAACTGGATTGTGAGCAATACTAATAGCAGCCTTGCTATCACTAAACAAGGATAAATCATTTCTCTCTGTTAGGTGCAAGTCTTCCATAATCTTCCTTAACCAAAGTCACTCACAAGCATCCCGAGCCATTGTTCTATATTCCGTTTTAGCAATCGAGCGAGCCACTATATTTTGTTTCTTACTTCTCCAAGTAACTAGGTTTTCACCTACAAAAATATAATAACAAAATGTTGATCTTCTTTAATCAGGAGACCCGGCCCAATCAACATCTGTATATGCTTTCAATTTTAGGTGGCCATGCTTAGAAAATAGTAACTCTTTCCCTGGTTCAGCCTTCAGGTATTTCAAGGTATGAAAAACTGCTTCAAGATGAGTACTGCGGGGATCGTGTATATACTAATGAACCATGCTTGCAGCATAGGCTATATCAGGTCTCGTATATGAAAGATAAATCAATTTTCCTACTAATCTCTAATATCTTTCTAATTTCACTGGATTATCCAAGCCAGCTTATAATTTATGATTAGCCTTAATAGGAGAATTTGCAGGTTTACACCCCAACATACTAGTTTCTTCTAAGAGATCCAATATATACTTCCTTTGAGAAATCAAAATCACTTTTTCTGATCTACCAATATTTATACCAAGAAAATATCGCAACTTTCTCAAATCCTTAATTTCAAACTCTTTAGCAACAACTTCTTTAGACAGACAATTTCTTCCTTATTATTCCCGGTTACCACCATATCATCAACATAGACAATTAGCAGGGTAAGTTTCTCATTAGAGTGTTTAACAAACAAGGTATGATCAACATTACTTTGAGAATATCCAAATGAAATCATGGCCTTACTCAATCTATCAAACTTTGCCCTTGGTGATTGTTTTAATCCATATAATATTTTTTTTCAATTTGCAGACATTCCCTTTTGTCTTTTCATTATGAAACCCTTGAGGTATTTCCATATATACCTCTTCCTCTAATTCTCCATGCAAAAAAACATTTTTAACATCAAACTGGTGTAGATCCCAATCAAGGTTAGCTGCATATGACAACAAGACTCTGATTGTATTCATTTTTGTAATAGGCGAAAAAGTTTATTGGTAGTCTACTCCATACGTCTGAGTAAAGCCTTTTGCAACAAATCTGGTTTTATACCTCTTGATCGATCCATCTGCTGTATGTTTTACAGTGAACACTCATTTACATCTAACTGGTTTCTTTCCTGATGGCGAAGTGACAAGCTCCTAGATTTTGTTTTTTACCAAGGCTTTCTTCTCTTCCATCATTGCTTTCTTCCATTGTTTGTCACAAATTGCTTCCTGCCAATCTTGTGGAATAGAAACAGAAGACATAGACGATACAAAGGCTTTAAAGGAAGGAGACAATGAGTCATAAGAAACAAATTTGGAAATAGAATGTTTAGTACATGCTCTTACTCTTTTTTGGATAGCTATAGAAACATCAATATCATTAGTTATAGGCTTAGTATCAGGATTTACAGAATCAGAATCAGGGGTTAAAGAAGACTCACCACATGTATTTCCAGGAACTGATTGCAGAGTTGACGTCGGATCTGATACAACAATTGTGATGACGTTATTCTTGACCTTACGATTGTATGTTTTTAAATCCGGTCTATCCAGTCTTCATTTCTTCTATTCTATTTTTTCAAAATCCTGTCCAAGGCTCATTATCTGTAAAGGAGTAGGTACTTCCTGTTCAAGGCTCATTATATGTAAATGAGTAGGTATTAGTGTTTCCTCTTCCTCCTTATACTCTCCCTGAAAAGGAGCGTGGGGTGAAGGAAAATATTGCTCAGATTCCCTAAAGGTAACATCCATACTTACAAAATACTTTTTAGAAGGAGGGTGATAACGCCTATAGCCTTTTTTAGTGCTAGAGTATCATACAAATATACACTTCACAGCTCGAGTATCCAACTTACTGCCAGTTTTGTAATGTACAAAACATACACAACCAAATATTTTAGGTGGAACAATATATGAATTACTCCCTTTTAAGAGTTCTAAAGGGCTTTTAAAGTTGAAATTCTTAAAAGACATCTTGTTAATGAGGACTGTAGCAATAAGGATTGCATCATCCCAATAAATCTTTAGGACATTCATAGCAAACATAAGAGACTTGGTAATCTCTAACAAATGCCTATTTTTTCTCTCAGAAATCCCATTTTGAGCACTAGTGTCGACACTCTAGTCTGATGTATAATACCCTTAGAATCTAGATATGTATGAAATACACTATTCATATATTTTGTACCATTGTCAGATCATAAATTTTTTACCATAGCATCAAATTGGGTGATAATTATAGTGTGAAAAGATTTAAAACAAAAGAATACTTCATTTTTAGCTTTCATTAAGAACACTCAAGTCAGTCTAGTGAAACAATCAATAAAGGTAATAAATCATCTATAACCGGATAACGAAACAGTAGAAGTAGGACCCCGTATATCTGAGTGAATAGTCATAAAGGGAATTAAACTCTTATTATTAACAGAAGCATAAGAATGTCTAGTGTGCTTAGCAAATTCACACGCATCATAAAATAAAGTATTCAGCTGGCAGTTTTCAAATAAGACAGGATAAAGTTTTTGAATTACAGAAAAAGAAGGGTAGCATAATCTAATATGCCATTGATTTATTTCCTGATGAGCAACAGTTTTAGAATCTACTAACATAGCTTTGGATATAATGGGACTTGGAGCATCCTCAAAAATATATAGGCCTTCACGTAGTCTACCAAATTCAATCGTCTTCCCTGTTGTAAGATCTTGTAAAATTCAATGAGTAGGATAAAACTCAATTTTACAGTTAAGAGCATTTGTAATAGCATTGACAGATAGGAGATTAATAGGAAAAGAAGGATTATGGAGAACATAGGCTAAATTAATTGTAGGAGTACACTTAAAAGAATCTGTTCCAGAAATATAAGCTAAAGAGCCATCAGCTATACGAACAATATTTTTGTTAGAACAAGGTGAATATGTTAAAAAATATTTTGAAAAACCTGTCATATGTCTATTTGCTCCTGAATCTATAACCCATGAATTATCAAGTGTGGTAAGAAAAGTAATACCTGATCTCACAAAATTGGAAGAGGCAACTAAGGGACTAGAATTAAGTTTCGATAAGAGATGCCTGAGAGTTTGCATTTCATCATTAGAGAGACCTTCCGCTATAGGGGTTCCATTGGATGAACAAGTAACATCAGCATGATGAGCCTGGGGTTTGTTAAAACTCCGTTGCTCCTGACGTGCTTGAGGTCTGGTAGAGTTTTGTTGCCTTGCTCCACGACCTCGAGTAGGGCGTCCATGGAGTTTCCAACAGGTTTTTCTCGCGTGTCTAGGCTTACTATAATAGTCACACAATAAGTGGTATTTATTTAATGATCCTGGAGTATTCTTTTTAGGTTGTGAAGTATTCACCAGTAATCCAGCTTTCTCAACCGGCACTATATGTATCATGGCAATCCGACGACTTTCTTCTTATTGCACATAAGAGTAAGTCTGTCTGAGAGATGTGAAAGGATATCTACCAAAATCTTGAATCCTAATTTGATCGAATTTCATGTTCAACCCTGCAAGGAAATCATAGATATGATCTTTTCCTACTAGTCTTTGATATTTCACTGCATCGTCAGGATATTCGGCTTCAACGTTTTGGTAATAATCAAGTTCCTGCCATAAACTACTCATCTTAGCAAAATATTGAACAATAGTCATCTCACCTTGCTTGGTTGCCGAACTTTATTGCGTATCTCATAGATTTGAGCATTATTACCCACTTGTGAATATATTTGGGCTATGACATTCCAAATTTTCGATTCAAAATCAAGAAAAAGATAACCTTTTGCAATTTGAGGCTGTATAGAATTAATAAGCCATGACATGACCAACAAATTTTCTCAGTCCCATTGTTGGTCAGATAACTGAGATGCTTCTGATTTTGATTTTTTACCATTAAGATATCCTTGTAGACCCCTAGCTTGAATAAACAACAGACATGATGTAAAACATGCTAGATAATTGGTTCCATTTAATTTAACAGGACTAATATGTAGGGATGGATTCTCATTCATTTTTAGGGTTTTATCATTAGCCATTCTTACTAACTGGATAAATTAATTGCAAGTGAGGAAAATAAAAAACCTAAACAACGAAGATCCAAACCAAACCAATCGAAAATCAGACCAATAGATCCAAACCAAGTCAAACTAGTAGGCACACAATAAAATCTAGCAAACTAAACCCAAATCGGGTAACCCAGCAAATCAACGGCTAAAGAATGAAAATAAACAACCAGCAAACCCAAATCAACACAATCCAAGTACCCAGATCAGAGAATCAGGAAAAGCAATCTTAGATTAAAAGGCCGAAATTGGCAGAAACAGGTAACTGACCAAGGTCGCAATCTTCGGCCGAGGTGGTCCGTGCAAGTCTCGTTGAAAAAAGTCACCAAAAAGTAGTGATACACGTGTGAATGTGGTTTTGCGTGATGCAGGAGACCAGAGAGACAAGTGTTGCGTGAGGCTTCTGGCGAGGGATTTCGGCGACACTCCTATCGATCACTAGTCGGCAGCTGGGTAGTTGGCTGAACAGGGCGGTGGAAAAAATCACACACCTACAGGCCCTTCAACTAGAGAGACAACTCTGTCACCAAAAAAAAAACACACAAAAGAAATGTTAGAAAATAACCAGCCACCGGAAACAAACTCAGACCTCTAGGAAAGGAGGCTTTGATACCATGTTGAGAAAGAGAGAAATCTCTTATTTCATTCATCTAATTAACTTCTATACAAGAATCAATTTTATACACTAATTATATCCTAAATTAGCAAAGAATATTAAAGAAGAAACAATACACAGTCACACAAATCACTTCTAAAAACAAGCTAGGGGATATGGAAATATTTACAAGTCAACAATTAGTGAATATTAGTTGATTGTGGATTGACATGTTGAATCATCTTTTGATTGAACTCTATACTTGTTCATTGGACTTGTGCTACAAGCATTTTATGATGCAAGCTTTCTAAAAATAGGTGCCTATGAAGATCATGGTTCTGATACCAAGCTTTCATTATTAAGCAAGCCTATATTTTAGTGATAAGCAATAATCTTTCTATGAATTTTTAGAGACAAGCTTTGGTGATTGCTCAAATAAATAACAGCAAAGCTAAAGTGGACTTAGTGAAATACATGTTAAAGTGCATTTGCATACATTTAAATTTGGAAGTGATGGTACAACAGTCATTTGTGATTCAGCATGTCAAAATATTATGCACAAGCATTTCTGCCAGTCATAATTTTAACTTTTATATAAGATGGGAAGTGAGTATTTGTAGCATGATTTTGACACATGGATTTTGACAATTGATTTTCTGCCAAGTTGGAGTACTATGGCTATAACTTGGTTAGCAAAAGAAAAGGAACTACATAATTTTTAAAGATAAATTTGAAATTCACTTGAATTCATATGCTAATGAAAATATGTTTTCCTGTCTGACTTCCTGCCCATTGTATTCTCAGTTCACATGTGTATATATCGCTCATAATGTTTGGTTGTGCACACACATATGGGTATTGCCTGTATGTCTTAACCGCATTGCAATTGCATTACATACATTGCGAGAGATTATTATTTTATTTTTAGTTCCATTGCTTTGTTTGTGTGCTTGCGTGTGTGCACACTTGCATACATGTACAAGTATGGACTTGTTAGTAATGAGTTATTGAACAGTGAACCTAATGTGTGTTTATTGATAATCATTTTGGATAACTTGGAGAACATACTGAATCTTTTAGTTGATAAAATAGGTGCGATATACTGTAACGTGTCTTCCGTCTCTGGAATTGATGTTTATAAAAGTTAGCTTAAATTGCACTGCTTTGGAGGTTGATTACTGTGGTGATGCTGTTGTATAACTTCAACTCGTGCTTTGAAAAGATTCTTGTTTGCTTCACTAATTTCTATCAAAAAGCTATTCTGCTTTTTGATTGAAAATCTCTAGTGTCTGTATTTGGATTTTTTTTTTAGATTAACATGTTGATAAAGGCTGTGGACAGTTTTTCTCCATGCAATATTTTCTTGCACCTACCCTTAGAATTATATTCAATGCATCATAATGCACCCCATTGTCTCTCAAGGCATAATTCTTCTCTTATATAATGTAATTAGTAATCATGTTGAAAGCGTCTCTAAATTTTTGCTTCAATCTGCTAATTATGCTGATATTATTATTTTGGTAAATATTCTGACTTCTTAATATGCACATTTGGTTTCAACTTGGCAGGATTGAAGTCAACTTTGGACAGAAACAATTTGCTTTTGATCTTAAGGTCAGATATCCTGTTTTTTCTTTGTCCATGCATACATATTTTATGTTCTTGTTAAGTGAGTTTGTATTTCTTTTGTCCCCCCATCTTTTCAATCTGTAATCTTAGGAAATTCTATTTTTTTATTTATAGAATAGCCAATAAACTGAAACATATTCCCTTTAACTGTCTGCTTAATGATGTGATGGGGTAGTAAGGTCTTGTATGGTGCATGATGTTATCATCCTATATTAGCATACAAATTTCTCGTGTTTCTTTTTCTTTTCAATCTCTATCAGATCATTCAATTAACGTGGCTAAGATGAAATAATAAACTTAGCTCATAACTTAATGCTTCATTTGTTTCGCAAAAAATATTTTTCTATAAAACATTTTCTGCATTTTCTGACATTTGGAACACTTCAGAAAATGAGTCAACGGAAAATATTTTCCTGGTCAATGAAAAATTAAGCCATGTTTAAGGAAATGACTTCTTCTTTTCAAAACGGAAAGTGATTTCCCAGATTTTGACAAATTCATTATAATAAAAACAATATACATAAATATAAATTTATTGATATGCTGATCACCGATACTCAATATCCGTGACCACCGATGACCACTGTTTGCCTCGGTGACCACCGACAACCACCATATTTCACCAACGACCACCTAATTTACCATTTTTATATATAACGATAAAATTTTAAAAATATGAAATTCTTATAAGTTTAAAAATATGTTTGTAGTCTTATAAATAGAAATTTTTATTATTTTTTAACTAATTTTTGTAATTGTAACCAAATAATAAAAAAATAATTCTTTGGAAAATATTTTTTCAGAAAATGTTTTCTTTAAAATTTTCCAAAGACAAATTATTTTCCGAGAAACAAATGGAGCCTTAAGTTAAAATTATTGCAATTTGTGAAAGAAAGTTCTTGTCATCACTGATGTTTCCTTTTTATATTCTTTATTAGGAATATGAAGCACAGGAAAGGATGAAGCAACAAACGACAATTGAGAAAATATCCTTGCCACCAAATGTCAGTTATGGGTAAGTTCAGTACAATTTTATTCTCTCAAACAACACATTTTGTCCTTTTAGTCATTAGTAATACAATCTGTAGGTTGAACGAAATCTATAGGAATTGATATTGACATGGATTTTTCGGATCAAGGCAATCAGCTCCTCTTTATCTCTAGTCACACACAGCCTTTCTTTCTTCCTTGATCTTTGCAACTTTGGAATTTTGTATTTCCAAATTTTATGCTTGAATATCTTTGGGTTTTGATTTGAGTGATAAAAGGAGCTACTTTTAAAGAAGCTCCTAAACTGGATGTTGAATGCATTGGCGGGGAAGACAGTAGATCTCTTTCTTCTTTTATAGAATTTTATTCTGTTATTAAATAATAAAGGGAAAAAAGGAGGTGGGATAAGGTGAAGCTGCGCTGAATCTTGGAGCTGGGAAGTGAACGCTCCTGAGGAGTTTCCAAGGGTTGGATTGTCCAGAGTTGCCTCAAATAATTGTATGGAGAATATCTTGTTTATGCTTTAGCCAGAGGCTCCACATTTTAGCATTTATTTGTTTTCTTCACCTGTGCTCGCAATCACTCAATTTCCTATGCTGTGAATTTTTAGACATTGAATTCAAATTACATTTTAGCAGCATCAGATAATCAAATTTCTACAATGTAAGCACCATGGGAGTCTTAGCTTCTGACAAAAAGTGTAAAATTGATATTTTAATGTGGATGATTACCTTTTATTGAAGGTTTTTTTTTTTTTTTGGGCTCATGTGTGTGTCTGCAGTATATGCCATATATTTTATAATGTTGATACATTCACAAATGATGAGATTTATTATTAATCTCCCTTATGCAAATTAGGGATCATTGAATCCTCTCATTCTCAACCAAGTAATACTACCGTATTTTTGCTGAAAATTTCCTTGGCTTAAAGTCAGAGGCTGTTGCCTTGCAATGATGGTTGTATTTTTCATGCACGTTATGTATAGTGGTGTTATCTTTAACTGTTAATCATCTTGGTCTTCTTTATGTCTAAAAAAAGTCTCTCTGTGTTTCGTGCAGAGTGTGTTCATTTTTTATTTTTGAGCTAATCCATTTCAATTATAGACTTGAGGTGTTATGGGTGAGTATATTACTTAACTATAATAATTATTATTTCCTGAATTCTGAAATTGAGCCTGATGGTTTTCCAGTTTGCGAGCTCACTTACACAGAGCTTCTCACCTTTTGCAATTACATAGCAGTCCTAATCTATATCTGCAAATGATTATTTTGATCTTGGTAGTCAGCTGTCACTGAGAAGCTCAAACTGTTTCTTTTTGTTACATATTTCTCTTGTTTTTCTTCAGTTAATTATTCATTTGCATTTTACGAGTAGACTTGGTAGCTATCAACATATCAGTCCTAGTGTATATCGGAAAATGATTATTTTGATCTTGATAGTCAGCTATCACCTGAATTTTTGCTTTTATTGTTGCATAGTTTTCTTATTTTTATCAGTTAGTTATTCATTTGCATTTAATGAGCAGACTTGTTCGCTCCTATTTACTGCACTATGGCTATGAGGAGACTCTCAAATCATTTGACTTGGCCAGTAAAAGTACTGTTCCTCCTATATATATAGCTCAAGAGAATGGATCTGATGAGCAGGACATTATGTATGCGTTAAACCAGAGAAGAATGCTTCGACAGGTATTAATTTACTGACGTTTTACTTGCTAGTAAGATATATTAAATATTAAGATAATGCCTTGTTGGTCTTTAACAGAAAGTGTGTTTTCTGGGTGGGTATCTTTTCATTGAATTTTTTTTTAGCATGGAAGGTCCAATTTTTTTAACAGAAAGTATGATAATTTGGTTCAGCACTTTTGATCATAGTCTACAATGATATTTTTCTTTGATTGCGATTTTTTTCTTTTTCTTTCTCCATAAAGAAAACTTCAAAAGATGTCATTCGATTGTTTTGAGATTTACTAGAGCACAGGATAAGAGAGCTTCTATAGGACGTTATTTGATGAATGGAACAGCCAATGATTGGGAGGTGGCATTAGTGGATGCCATTATTCAAAGCATCTTACTAGGCTAGGGATCGAATTTATTGTGGAAAGAATGAGACGATTCAGAAACCTGCTAACAGCAGAAAACTTAGAATTTTTAAGGGGCAAGTGATGGCATTCCATGGAGAGCATTTGGAAAGGCCATGCTACTTGTAATATTTCAGTTTTTGCTTGGACGATCTTGGTAAGACGAGGGAAAATTGTGTTCAGCTGGTAATTTAAAAATGATTAGCAAATGGTTGAGCATTGTTTGTGCATTGCTCAATTTCCTCAACATTGTAGATTAGTTCCTTTATTTTCTTGGTTTAAATCATGTCAGAATCTGCTAATGAGATGTTAGAGAAGGGCAAAATAAGGTATGAGAAGCAGCTCCATTGTGGGATTGGATTATTGAACTATTAGGTTTGAATGAAATAGTTGGGTATTTGTGAGAGTCACATATTGGAGTGTTGAGACTAAATTAAAGAATTAGTCTTCCATGTTCTAAACTGCTTTTAGGTGCTTCTCTTTTGTACACATCACCATGCATTTGGATTGCAAAAGTTCAGGAGAATGCTGTATTTTAT
The DNA here is from genome assembly GCA_948193065.1 of Aleurites moluccanus. Lineage (NCBI taxonomy): Eukaryota > Viridiplantae > Streptophyta > Magnoliopsida > Malpighiales > Euphorbiaceae > Aleurites > Aleurites moluccanus. The sequence continues at coordinate 12,606 of CANXYC011524937.1, read as the reverse complement.
AGGTAAGTTAAGTCATGGTTTGGGCTCAACTTGTGTCTTTTGCTTTCAGAATATATAAAATTTTCTTATTTTAAAAAAGGATGTTTAATTAATGTATACTTCTGGCTTTTCTATTTCTGCAAGAAAAATATGAATTTATTTATTTATATCTTATGTGGTGGCAGCAACTGCAACCAGTTAGTAAATTGCTAGGCTGGTGCTGGCTATAAGGCACCGATACCGACACACGACACGACACGACATTCTGACACGTTAATTCTAAAAAAATTTAGATTTTAAAACGTTGTGACACGTTTGAATATTAAATAATATTTTTAATATATACATTATATATTATCATTCATATTCATTAATTTAATAAAAAAATTAAATAAAACAAACTATATTCATGAAAGAATATTGCCATTTTTTATATTATAATTTAGTTTTTGTATTTATTATCAATTTAGTCTCTCTTCTTATTGTTTGTAGACTACTTGTTGATTAATTGAGTTTTTATTTACGAATACTGTTATTGGACCGTGTTAAACATAGTCAAATACATGTGTCAGATTTGTCAAAGTGTTGGAAACCGTTAACTGCGTGTCGAACATGTGTTGGTGTCCGAAAGGTGTCTGACTCTCCAACCAGGAGAGAGTGTCTGTGCTTCAAAGGGTGAGGGTGATGGTGATGGTGATGCTAAACAATTGATTGGTGGTTCACATGAGAAAGGCAAAAGGCTTTTTTTTTTTTTTTTGTTGAAAAGCAAATTTTTTTTTTTGTCTTTTCAAAATCCAAGTTCTATGATTGGGTAAATTATTAAAACCCTCTTAAGGTTTGACATAATATATATTTTTGCCCTTGCTATTCTAGAATTAGTTATTTTGGCCTCTTAAGATTTATTAATAGGGTCTCCTAAAAAAAAAAAAATAATAAATTTATTTATAGCTCTACACTTCAGTCTTTGACTATAAAATTATAAATTATAGGGATAATTCAATTGTTGGCATTTAAAAGTTCTCATTTTTTCTATTTCAATATCTAAATTTTATTTTTTTATAAATCAAGTGTTAGAATGGACAAATTTTTTTCAATCAAGTGTATTTAGCCATAATTCCTCATCGAAGAACTAAAATTGATCATTTTACTCGATAAATGATACCATACTTAAGCATTTATTCCATTTATCTCACTTACCTTTTTTTTTAATTATTCTTATTGTCTTTTATCTCTTGTTTCTTTTAAGAACTCTCAAAATTTTCCTATTTTTATTTCATTTTCTAAGAAAATTTCTACATAAATGAAATAAAATGTAAAAAAAAAAAAAAAACTAAGAAATATGAATAAAAGTAGAGAGGTGGTGCAAAATTATATATTTTAATAATTATCAACAATTGAAAGAGAATTGTATTCTTCTTATTCTATTACCAAACAATAATGTCAGCTTTATACACATTAATCTAGCAAAATAGGAAACCTAATCAAATCCCATGATTTATGGTAATCTAATTTAATCTCATAATTAATGGGTTTTACAACAAAATAGGAAAGCTAATAATATACAAAATTATCTCCTAAAAACATGATTTTCTCTACACTCCCCCTCAAGTTGGTGAATAGTTATTCTTCATTCCCAGCTTGGATATGATTGTCTAAAAATCTAAGCTATTCAGTCTTTTAGTTAAGACGTCTGCAAGTTGACCACGTGAAGAAACATAGGGTGTACATATCAATCCACTCTCTAGCTTCTCCTTGATGAAATGTCTATCCACTTTAATATGTTTCGTCCGGTCATGTTGTACTAGATTATGAGCAATACTGATTGCGGATATGTTATCACAATAAAGTCTCATAGGATCATTCCATTTAATCCTTAAATCTTCAATAATAATTTTCAACCAAAGTAACTCGCAAACACCTTGGGCCATAGCGTGAAATTCAGCCTCTGCACTTGATCGAGCCATGACGTTTTGCTTCTTACTCCTCCAAGTTACTAGATTCCCACCAAGAAAGGTACAATATCCTGAGGTTGACCTCCTATCAACAATTGACCCAGCATAATCTGCATCAACTGACTAATTACGCTTATTGCATAGGCTATATCTGGTCTTCTGTGAGACAGATAAATGAGTTTTCCCACAAGCCTTTGATACATCTCCCTATTGACTGTGGCATCCTCCTCTGTTATGCCAAGTTTAAGGTTAGGATCTATAGGAGTGCTTGCTGGTTTACATGCAGTTTTTCCTATTTCTTCAAAAAGATCCATAATATACTTCTGTTGAGAGATAAATATCCCTTGTCCAGAGTGTACAACCTTAATCCCAAGGAAATATTTCAGCCTCCCTAATGTCTTAATCTCAAACTCTTTAGCCAAGCACCTACTCAACACTTGTTTTTCTGTATCATCATTCCCTGTTATTATTATGTCATCAACATATACTAAAAGAGCTGTAACTCCCTCTGAAGGAGAGTGTTTGATAAATAGTGTATGATCTCCCTGACTTTGCTTATGACCACTTGCCAACATGACTCCAGTAAACCTTCCAAACCATGCTTTTGGTGATTGTTTGAGGCCGTACAAAGATTTCTTCAATCTACAGATAGTATCAGTAGCCAAGTTCTTCCCATATCCTAGTGGAACCTTTATATATATCTTTTCTTCTAACTCCCTGTGCAAAAAAGCATTCTTGACGTCGAACTGTAGTGAATCCCAACCACAATTAATTGCTAGTGACAATAATATTCTTATTGAGTTCATTTTTGCAACAGGAGCAAAGGTCTCCAAGTAATCAATCCCATATGTTTGAGTGTAACCTTTGGCTACCAATCGTACCTTGTATCTCTCAATTGATCCGTATGCTCTATATTTCACCGTGTATACCCATTTACAGCCTACTGGTTTCTTTTGCGCTGGTAATTTCATCAATTCCATGTCTTGTTTTTCTCTAATGCTTCCATTTCCACATTCATAACTTGTTTCCACTTTTCATTGGATAAAATTTCGGATAAGGTGGTAGGGATGGTGATAGTGTTTAAGCTTATAAGAAAGGCTTGGTGCGAGGGTGAAAATTTTTGGAATGATAAATATTGTACAAGGGGGTATAATGGTCGCTTTGTACATTCTCTGGTTTTTTTTCGGAGAGCAATTGGTAGGTCTTGTTTGTCATTATTTTCCTGCACTTCAAGATTACCTTGTAATGAAGAGTTAGAAATTGTTACCTTATTCAAAGGACTTGGATTGGACTTTTGAACTTGCACAAGATCATGAGTGACCGTCTTTTTTCTCGTGAACACCTTGTCAAATCTTACGTCACTAGGGGCGGAATCAGACTTTATTTGGGGCTGTCTAGGCTGTGTTTCAGGCTGCTGTATTTCGGGTTTTTTTCAGGCTGCTGTATTTCAGGAGGTTGTATTTCAAGTTGTTGTTCAGGCAGCTGCGTTTGTTCAGGTGGTTTGGATCTAGGTTCATGTTCAAGAAAAGATGAAGTATCAAGTAAGGAACCATGGCGAGTATCCTCATCTTCCTTAATTGGATTCTCCCCCTGAAGATGAGGAGTGTTGAAATAAGGTTTGTTCTCATCGAATGTAACATCTACTGAGACAAATTTTTTTGGAAGGAGGATGATAGCATTTGTATTCTTTTTGAGTTGATGAATTACCCACACACATTTTAATGCTCTTGGATCCAATTTCCCTCTTGTTTGAATATGGACATGAACAAAAGACACACACCCAAAAATTCTAGGTATTAGATTATTGTTGGTCTTTATGTTTGGATAAAATGTCGAAAGGATGTCCATAAAACTCTTGAAACCCAAAATTTTAGAAGGTAGCCTATTTATGAGATAAGTGGATGTAAGAATTGCTTCCCCCCAAAAAGACTTATACATATTTGTTTGAAATAATAGAGCTCGGGTTTTTTCAAGGAGATGGTCATTTTTTTGCTCTGCTACCCCGTTTTGTTGTGGGGTATAAACACAAGATGATTCATGAACTATTCCTTCTTTCTGGAAAAATAATGCAAGCTTTTGGTTGAAGTAATCTTTGGCATTATCTGACCTGAATTTTTTAATGGTTACCCCAAATTGGTTTTTTATCATAGAACAAAAATTTGAAAATATGGTACCCACATCTAATTTATGTTGGAGTAGAAAAATTCATGTAACACTGGTGCAATCATCAATAAAAGAAACAAACCATCTAGCCCCAGACACATTAGAAATAGTTGATGGACCTCAAATATCAATGTGTATAAGATAGAAAGGAATATAACTTTTATTATTGCTTTTTGAAAAAGAAACGCGTTTGTGTTTAGCAAGTTAACACACTTCACAGTTAAAGTTCTCAATATCTAAGTTTGTAAATAAAAGAGGAAATATGGTCTTAGCAATCTGAAATGATGGGTGTCCTAGTCGAAGATGGTGAAGGAAAATTTTCTCTTTATTGGATGAAATAGATTCTGAAACAACAGAAAATCTATTTGTGGTGATGTTTGATCGACTTGGTGCTTCAAGATAGTAGATACCACTTTGTTCTCTAGCATGTCTAATCGTCCTCCCAGAATCCTCGTCCTGAAATACACAATAATTATTGTGAAATTTCACATTACAAGATAAAATTTCAGTGAATTTTTAAATTGAAACAAGATTGGTAGACAATTTAGGAACATGAAGAATGTTTTTTAATGTTATGTATGGGTTTATTTTAATATCACCTAGACCTGTAACAGTAGTTAGGGATCCATCGGCTAATGCTATTTTCCTATTGCTTGGACATGGTGTATAAGTTGAGAAATATTTAGATGAGTGAGTCATGTGGCCGGTTGCGCCAGAATCCATGACCTATGAGTTGACAAAGGTAATATCCGAGGCATTTAATCCAAAGGAAATTAGAAACTTACCTGAATATGCTAGAGAAGCACTACCTGAAGGCTTTTCAAGACTGTTGATAAGGGATCTCAACCTCTCTATCTCCTCATGATTGAGACTACTCGACTCCCGTGGTGTTGCTTCTCCATGAAATGCTGCTGACACATGAACCTGTCCACTTCCTTTGAGCTGATCACTTCTTTGGTTCCACTCACGACTTGGAGGCTTTCCATGTAGCTTTCAACACTTGTCACGAGTATGGCCACACTTCTTACAGTAGGTGCACCATAATCCTTCTCGGCTTTGTTTAATTTTTTCAATTGGAAGAGCTACTTTTTTTCTGGGTTTGGTAGTGCCACTAGCCACCATAGTGGAGTCATCTGTGCTTTGTGGTTCAAGCATTAGGCCTTTTCTGGTTTCTTCACTTCAAATTAGTGCTACCACTTCATTAAAACAAGGTACTTCTTGTTTTCCAAGAATTTGAATTCTTACTTGATCAAATTCTGGATTAAGTCCAACAAGAAATCCTTCAATACAGCTGAATCTTCTTAACATTTAGTTTGTATCACCCTGTAATGATCAAGTTCTTGCCATAAGGACTTTAATTGATTGGCATACTCAGTGACAGTTCTACTTCCCTGTTTTGCAGCCATTGTTTTCACTTTAACTTTATAAACTTGAGCTGCATTTTTCACCTTTGAATAGGCCTGTTGAATAGCATCCCCAAATCTCCTTTACAGTTGCCAAGAACATGCAATTATAACTTATTTTAGGAACCATCGAATTCCACAACCAGGCCATTATCATTGAATCTTTTTCCTCCTAAGTTTCAATGCAAGGATTGTTTGATTTAGGGGTTGCACTTGTGAGATGACTTATTTGTCCTTTCCCTTTGAGAATTGTGCGAACAAGTTGAAACCATTTTAGGTAATTCTTCCCATCGAGCCTATAGACAGATTGTATGTTTTGCAATTATCCATGTTGCAGATTTTTGGCTCCCTGATTAGATCTAGTCACAGAAGTAACTTCTTCAATCTCTGACATTTTCTTGGATGGACACAAAAAAAGACAGAAGAATACTCTGTTTCTCTGATAGAAAATATAGATAAACAGAGTTTGGAAAATCCAGCAATGAAGGCTATAGAAAAAAAATTCTACTCGGCGGAAGAAAAATAGAAATTAACGACAATGAAGGCCCCAAAAACTAAATGGCAGTCCCAAGATGGTTCTACTCTGATACCATATCAACAATTGAAAGATAATTGTATTCTTCTTATTCTATTACCAAACAATAATGTCAGCTTTATACACATTAACCTAGCAAAATAGGAAATCTAATCAAAACTCATGATTTATGGTAATCTAATTTAATCCCATAATTAATGAATTTTATAACAAAATAGGAAAGCTATACAAAATTATCTCCTAAAAACTTGATTTTCTCTACAATAATCAAACGAGAAATTACATGCAAATACACTTAAATGAAAAAATTTATACATTCAGACATTTGATTATTAAAAAAAATAAAGTTGAGACATTGAAATAGAAAATTTAAAGTTTGTACACTATTTTTATAAATATCCTTAAAGTGAATAATTTTAGATCTAACATTGTAAATCAGACAAAGTCCATAAAATTTTAAAATTTAATTGCACATTAGTCTCTGAATTCTTATATTACAGAACACTTTAATCTTTCAAAATTTTTTTACATCATCGGTGGAATTTATTTATTTTTTGTTATATTTTAGCACTTGACATTTTAAAATAGACCGTTCTTTAGTCTTTGGAATTTTAAAATTTTATTGCACCTCCTTGAATTGTTTTATTATAAAATATTTTAATCCCTTAAAATTCTTACCCTTTTTATTGGTAGTAGCATAAGGATTACAATTTTTAATTTCAAAACAAAGGGAGCAAAATGTACATTATGGTAAACCTCAAGGGATTTTTAGTAATCTACCCTCTATTATTCAACTGAACAATGAGTTTTGATGTTTGCTTTCAAAATAGTCGAAAGCAAAAGAAATGCTTTGTAGCAAGTGAACCAAATTATGTCTAAGATTAAGAAAATGGTGGAGGATATCTAGAAGTTAATTGTATTTTTTATTTATGATTAGATTTTGTTTAGGCTCAAGGCAAGTAGTGTAAGTTTCTTAGAAAGATGCATGGTAAGGTGATGACAATTGATTATGCCTTTGTATCAATTTTTTTTGACTCTACCTTGTGGAAAGATTAGTATTATCTGCCATTTTGTTTTGAATTGTTCAGTAATAAATCAGAAGATATCGCCCAAAACCGTTTGGAATAGAAATAAATAATCCATATAGCTAACCTCAATTAATTTTGCGATTAAAATTGAGTTGAATTGAATAATAATATCAATTATCTTCCCCTTGGTACAGACTTTTGAATACAGTTTTAGACACATTAGAAAATTGAAGTATTTTAAATTATTTTTTATAACAATCTCCTTCATAAATCAAATCTCCCTCATGGTCATTCTTTTATGCCACAACTTAACATATTGCTCTGTTACTGAGCTCTATGTTGTTTCTTTTAGTATTTTACTTGAGCTACTATTGCTTTTCACCTATCCTACTTTTTTAATGGAAGATTTGGTCGTGCTGACATTGTTTCTCTGTCAATGAAGTTAATTAGGAATGGTGATATTGATGCTGCAATTAACAGACTACATGATTGGTATCCCCAGATTATTCAGGTGAACACAATTTAATGAGAATTTATATCTGTGCCTCTTTTACCATCATACAAATTTATATGATGAAAAATTGTTACTGTTATACTGTAGCGGATTTTACTCTTATTTGATTCTTGCTGTGCTCAACTGGTGAGGTTTTGCTCAGTTTTTAACATTAATTTCTTCTCTCAATTGGATATGATATCTTATGAGAAATTCTTTTGAGGTTAAGAATTTTTAAAAAATCTTGCATGTAATTAAACACACATGTTTTTAGTGCCCCCAAAAAGTACAAAATTCTGTCTGCTAGTCTGCTATTTTCAATGTTTGATTTTGCTTGAATTGTGAGAGACAGTTTTGCTGAATGCAGGATGAAAGATCAGCCACTTGCTTTCTGCTTCACTGTCAAAAATTTATCGAATTGGTTCGGGTATATGTTCTTCTTATTTAATTTGCTCGTATATAATTTTATACTTTTTTGAATGTGAATCTTTGATCTTTTACCGGCAATAATGATTATGGACTGACATTATATATATATATATTTTTTTTTTCCTGAAAGCTTACTTTAGGACTATTGAAAATTGTATGTTGCAATACTTCCTTATAATATATGTAGGGAAGCTGTTGCATGCAACCTTTCAATATATATAACGTGTCTGCTACTGTTTCCTAAAGTTATTAACTAATTATATGATTGTTGTCATATGCCTTGGAATGTATTTTTCTTTGCAAACCATTAATCTATCTTTATGCCGCAAATTATGCTATTTTTATTGATGTTGCATATTTTGACAACATTACTCATATACAACTCAATGTAATGTGTATAGGTTGGAGCACTGGAGGAGGCTGTGAAATACGCAAGGATTGAATTGGCAAAGTTCTTCGAGTTGCCTGGATTTGATTATTTAGTTCAGGTACTGGAAAGTTCATTTTTCAAATGATACAAGTGTCCATTTAGATAGATGGGCATTTAAGATGAAGGTGGATTTGTATTTAATATCATGTTGATTTTTTGTGACTTTTAACTTGAAGCACATTCAAATCTGCAAATCAATTCAAACACACACCTATCTAAATGGACTCTATCATCTTTTGTGCCAAAGAAATATCTATTCTGATAATTGGGCAAATGTCGATTTGAACTTGTGGCCTCCTTTTTAGAGTAGAATTGGCTAATGTGTATGTTAACCACAAGAAATTCCAGCTCTGCATTTGAATGGCATTGTTTTAATATGTTCTAATGCAAATTAATGATGGTGATAAAATTCCATAGCTTTTCTTCCTCTTCCTGATTTTAGACTTGATGAAATTGTTAGATCGAATTTGAATGCAATTGCTTCAGCTACTTAGATTTGGGGAACATACTGCTTTTTGGTGTGACACATGGAAATAAAATCTCTCTTTTCATTTTTTATTTATTTTTTTATTTATTCAATGGTATTCTTAGTAAACATGCTAAAGAGATCTAAAGAAAAAGCAAGAGAGTTTTGTCATCAGAGGAACAGTGTTAGATACAGAAACAAATCATTTTGTTTCACCAGTGAAGTCACAAAGGCAAACAGAAACTTTGATCTCATGTCAAACAGAGCTGGACTCAAATAGATCCTTAATTTTCTTTTGCTTGTTGGGTTGTTATGGAATTGCTGATTCTGTTACTGATGCATAATCTTCTGGCAGTTGAACAATTAAAAAATTATTCTGGTGGTCCTCATGCTTAATTTAATCTTCTTGTCCCATGAGGATAGAGTGGTGGTTGAGGTTGTATGTTAAATAGAATCAGATTCTTTTTTTTCTGTTACTGAAATTATTGTTGGGTTTCGCTTGTTCTCTGTAGGACTGTGTTGCTCTGCTGGCATATGAACAACCACAGGAGTCTTCAGTTGGCTATCTTCTTGAAGATTCACAGCGTGAGATTGTGGCCGACACAGTAAATGCTATGATCTTATCAACAAACCCCAATCTAAAGGATTTCCAAGGCTGCTTACGCTCGTATCTTGAGAGGTTACTCAGGCAGCTTACTGTTTGCTGTTTGGAGAGAAGGTCATTGCACGGGGATCAAGGCGAAGCTTTCCATTTGCACAGAGTACTTAATAGTGGCAAGAAGTCTAAGTGCTAACCTGTATGATCTTTTTGCTGTGCCGTCCATCATTCACTGTTCAGATTTCCAGTCGACCTTTTCCTGAGCTGCTATTCAAGCGATCTGATAAGCCACTGTTCTGTTTGCTTTGGTGGATCCCTTCATGCATAGCTACGTGAGGGTTGAGGTGTTACTCTATTCCCCCCAAAGCTTGTAACCTAACAAAATTATATCTTGAATTGTGATCTTCCAACTTTTCTTCGATTCGCCTGTAAAATGTTAATTTCGGGCTGTACTGTATATATTTATTTACAGGAGTATACATTGTCTAAGATTTTCTAGGAGTTATGTTCCATTTGAATCCAAAGAAAAACTTGGTGGAGGAAATGTTCATGCTCCGATTATTTGAACTTCACGTTGGTGGCGTGTTTCTATAGGGGATGCTGGTTAATGGAATTCAACAGTGATGATGAGTTCTGGAATCTGTTCTGGTTACTCGAGTCACCCGAAATCATGCTTCGGACGGTCGAAGAAATTAACTGTGAACCTGTAATACCTTTTACCATTATGCTACTATCAACCTTTTTCCTTTTATGCTGTTGATTTTTGTATAGAATTATGCCAGTTTTCACTTCCCACTCTCGTTGATTCGTTTGCCAGCAACCAATAGATTTGAACTAATAATTAGGAAGTGGAAAATGAAGCAAAATTGAGAAGGAAAATATTAGTAACGAGGTAAAATAGTGTGTTTTATCAAGGATGATCCTAAAATCATTATTAATTAAAATTTGATAAATTAATAATTTTTATTTTATAATAATTTTTTTATATTTTTTGACTTGATTTAATAAATTAAATTAATATTTTTTTTAATTAGTAGAATTTATAAATATATGGTCCATAAGTAATATAAATATTTATTATTAAATTATTATTTTATCTATGAAATTTAACTTAATTAAAGATGTGGTTTTTCTTTTTTGAGAAATTAAATAAATAATCTTTTAATTTTGTTTTCGTCAAGTCCTCGAGTCTATTCGTTTAATTTTTATACTTGTTTCAATAAATGATTAAAATATTATTGTATACCCATTAAAAAAAAAGAAAATTTTTATTAATTGATTTTTTTTATTTAATTCAATGATTAAAATTTTCTTATTAAATGCTATGTATATCAAATATACAAATATATAAACAGTATATCTAGAAAGTGCTAAAAGAAATTCTTTGTTTTTTATTTATATTCCTCGGAAATCCCACCCACATCGACATTCAATATTTCTTGGCTCATTATTAGCCAAACCATTTGGGCGCTAGGTCCAATGTAAGTAGGAGATGCAAATATGAAAATAAGAGGTTTTGTTAGTAAAATTTGTGAAAAATGTCCGATTGATACGTAGACGGAGACGAATTATAGTAATACAAAAAGAAACGAAGTGATATAGACAAATCTTTTGATCAGTCACACTTAGACTGAGACGCAGTCCAAATTCCTACAAGAGGCAGCAGTGGAGAATTTTCTGCAATGGGCGAAAGTCTGAGACCTAGCTGTTATTGAAGCTCCATCTATAAATGAATTAAGATTTGTGTGCTAGTTCTTGTGAAAATAAAAATAAAAAAAGAACAATATATATATATATATATTAATCAAATCAATTAAATTGAGTTGATTTAATTCAATTTAAATAAAAAATTATGGTTTAGATTGTTTCATAGTTGGTTATGATTTTAAAATTTTTATAAACTGAATTTTTAGTTTGATTTTAATTTAAAAAAATAAAAATTTAATTAAATCAAATCGAACCGTATCAATAATATACTAAAACTATATATATTTTTAGGTATATATTTTAATACTCTTAAAAATATTTTTTTAAAAATAATATTAGTTAGAGAGTTGGAAAGTTATATTTCTATTTTGAACTATATATTTTTAAGCGGGACAATCAATTAATTACCTGAATTATTTTTTCACAGTAGTTTGAGATTTTTTTTTAAATAATCTAATTAATAGTTTTCTAATTTATTTAAATTACAGATTCTCCATCTCATGATTCTTCAAATTTTATTTTTATTCTTTATAAGTTGCAATTTAACTTTAATTCTGTGCATTATATTTTGCATAAAATACTGCACATTTTACTAAATTTTTGCATATGATGAATTCTGTATATTATGTTAAAAATGCAGTATTAAATAATGATTTCTGCACATATTGCAATGCAGAAATTTTTACTCATGTCTATTGCTATTCTATTTTGCATAAAATTTTATCTAATTTAATTTTTCTTTTACTTGTAGACTTCTCAAAATTAAGTGTTAAGTCCAATTTGGAACAAACTATTTTGAATGGATGAATGCTTTGTAAACACTGTGCTTGAGCAAAGATTTACTTTATTAATGTGCAAATTATGTTTTAAATTTTCTAGAAATTAAAAATATTTACTGAATTTCTATGTTTTTGGAGGATTTTTATGTTGTTTTTTTATTATTATTAAATTTTTTTAGATATTTCATTCTAATTTTATTATTATTATGCTATAGATTATCAAATATATAATTTTTTTTATAGTATTAATAAAGTTGATTGTTAATATGATTTTATTTTAATGTTTGTTAAATTTTATGATCTCTTCAATTCTTTTTATTTTATTTATTTATTATTTTTATTAAACCGACCAAATCGATTATTCAAACCGAATCCAAATAGTTATGATTTGGATATTTTTTATCATTATTTGATTTAATTAAAAGTTGAAGTATTTAAAAATCGACTTTATTAATTTGGTTAAAAATATTTATTCTAAACTAACCAGTTTGAACCATAAAAACTTATATATATATATATATATATATATATATATATATATATATATATATATATATATATATATATATATTATATTTATTTGATATATATATAAAAAAAAATAAAATTTATATTTTTTATCTGTTTTTTTTATTTTTTTCTGT
>CANXYC011524654.1:0-15890 GCA_948193065.1 Aleurites moluccanus | reverse complement strand
GTACTCCATGAAGCTTAACAATCTCATCCACATAAATCTGGGCATACTGAGAAACTCCATAGGTTGTCTTAACTGGTAGGAAATGGGCCGACTTGGTCAATCTATCCACAATGACCCATATCGAGTCATAGCCTCTTGAAGTCCTTGGCAATCCGACCACAAAATCCATGGTCACTCTCTTCTATTTCCATTCTGGAAAAGGCAACTCTTGGAGTAATCCAGATGGCTTTTGATGCTCAAACTTGACTTTCTGATAGGTCAAACACTTGGCCACATATTCAGCAACATCTCTTTTCATTCCACTCCACTAATATGAGTTCATGATATCATGATACATCTTGGTTGCACCTGGATGCACATTATACTTAGCATGATGTACTTCCCCAAGAATCATATCTCTCAACCCATCAACTGCTGGAACACATAGCCTATTGCCATACCTTAACAAGTTATGAACCATATGAAATCCTGGAGCTTTTTCTGACCCCACCTCGTTCTTTATCTTCACCAACTGAGGGTCTCTATCTTGAGCTTCTCTAATCTGATCAATGAAAAGTGGCTTGACTTGGAAATTTGCCAAAAGTACTCCTGACTCTGACAATTCCCAACTGATTCCCATATCATGCAATCCTTGCACTTCCCTCGCTAAGGACCTTCTGCTCACTAGAATATGGGACAAGCTCCTCAAGGACTTTCTACTCAATGCATCTGCTACTACATTGGCTTTCCCTGGATGATACAAGATTTCACAGTCATAATCCTTAAGCAATTCAACCCATCTTCTTTGCCTAAGGTTAAGATCCTTCTACTGAAAGATATACTTCAAACTCTTATAATCTGTGAAAATCTCACACCTCTCACCATACAAGTAGTGTCTCCAGATCTTCAATGCAAACACTACTGCAGCCATCTTAAGGTCATGAGTGGGATAGTTCATCTCATGCTTTCTTAACTGCCTCGAAGCATAAGCTATCACCCTTCCATACTGCATAAGCACACAACCAAGTCCCACTTGCGATGCATCGCAATACATCGCATATCCTCCTTCATCCAACGGTAACGCTAAAACAGATACCATGGTGAGACAAATTTTCAACTTCTGGAAGCTCTCTTCACATGCATCTGACCAAAGAAATTTGACTTGCTTCTGAGTGAGCTTGCTCAAAGGAGCTGCAATCTTGGAGAAGTCTTGAACAAATCTCCTGTAGTAGCCTGCCAAACCCAAAAAACTTCTGACTTCTGAAACATTCGTGGGTCTAGGCCAACAAAAAATTGCATCAATCTTTTTAGGATCAACTCTAATCCTTTCCTTGCTCACTACATGCCCCAGAAAGCCAACATTCTCTAGCCAGAATTCACACTTAGAAAGCTTGGCAAACAGCTGATGCTCCCTCAAAATCTGCAACATAACTCTAAGGTGCTCTTCATGCTCTTCTTTACTCTTTGAATATACAAGAATGTCATCAATGAATACAATGACAAACTTGTCCAAGAATGCTCTTTGAATGTACAAGAATGTCATCAATGAATACAATGACAAACTGTCCAAGAATGGCCTGAACACCCTATTCATCAAATCCATGAATGCAACTGGTGCATTGGTCAATCTAAATGGCAACACTAAGAACTCATAGTGTCCATATCGGGTTCGGAATGCTGTCTTCGATACATCCTCATTCCGAATTCTCAACTGATGGTACCCCGATCTCAAGTCTATCTTGGAGAAATGACTTGCACCTTGCAGCTGATCAAACAGATCATCAATCCTTGGCAAAGGATACTTGTTCTTGATGGTCACCTTGTTAAGCTGCCTGTAGTCTATGTATAACCTCATAGAACCATCCTTCTTCTTCACAAAGAGTACAGGTGCCCCCCATGGTGAACTACTGGGTCTAATAAATCCCTTATCAAGCAAATCTTGCAACTGAGTCTTCAACTCTCTCAACTCAACTGGTGCCATACGGTAGGGAGGAATAGAAATCGGACTTATGTCAGGTAGCAACTCTATAACAAATTCTATCTCTCTATCCGGTGGAAAACCAGACAATTCTTTAGGAAATACATCCGGGAATTCATTGACTATAGGAATCTGCTCCATACTCTTCACTTCCTTATTAGTATCCCGGACATATGCCAAATATCCTTGGCAACCCTTTCTCAATAATCTCCTTGCCACAATAGCAGATATCACATTATACGGTGCTTCACTCCACTCCCTTTGGAATTCAAATTCCTCACCGAAAGGTGGCTTAAAGATAAGCTTCTTCCCATTGCAATCAATAATGGCATAATGCTTGGACAACCAATCCATGCCCAAGATTACATCGAACTCCAACATTGGCAATTCAATTAAATTTGTATCCAAGCTCTTACCACTTATGCTAACCACACAAGATGGATAGGAGTTCCGAACCTCAATCTCCTACTCCAAAAGAGTAGACACGATCAACACATTCTCAAGCAAAACACAAGGCACATGCAACTTCTTAGCAAAGCAGGATGATACAAATGAATGCGTAGCTCCTGAATCAAACAAAACTCTAGCATTCAAGGCTTGAATCGGAAGAATACCTGTAACCACAGTATTGGATGCTTGAGCTTCATGCTATGCCAAGGCAAAAATTCTCCCTCTGCCTCTACCCATAGAAGCTGATCCAAAAGCCTGAGAATCATGCTGAACTGATCCTCTGCCAGCATTAATAGCTCTGCCTAAATTACCTCTACCTCCTCCTGGCTGCTGACCCATGCTCCTCTCTCTGCTCATCTGAACCGAAGCCTGAGAAGCCTGCTGTCTAACTTCAAAAGAAGGCCGTGGACAATCCTTAAGGAAATGACCATGTTGTCCACATCCATAGCATGCACCTGATGCATAAAAGCAAGGTCCTTTGTGAAGCTTACCACAAGTAGGACAAGAAGGATTAGTCCTAGGTGGTGCTGAACTGGCTGCACTGTGGCTCACTTGATGAACAAATCTAGAGGGATTCGGTCTAGGCTGAAATCTCCCTGATGGCCCTCTAAATCCCCCTCTAGCAACTGATTGAGGCACAACATTCATACTTTTCACCCCACTATCTTGCCTAGAAGAGCTCCTAACCTTAGCCTTCTTCTTCTCTCCTCTCACGGATCTGGCTTCCATTTCCCTGTTCTCAATCATTCTTGCTTTATCCACTAGCTTGGAATAGGAATCAAACTCAAGAGCAGCCAAAACTTTAAATAACGGAGCCATCAATCCCCTACGGAACCGCTGAATCCGTGCCGCTTCAGAAGGCACAAGAGCTGGAGCAAACTTACTCAGCTGGCTAAACTTCTTCTCATACTCAGATATAGTCATACATGGAGTCTGAACCAGCCTCTCAAACTCCATAGCTTTAGCATCCCTTACACTCTCCAGAAGAAATTCATCAAGGACCATTTCTCTGAATCTCTCCCATGATAGCTCTTCATTATCTTGAAGCATTCCAAAAATGCTTCTCTTAAACCAGTCCTTCGCTTCAACTTTCATTAGATACCCAGCAAATTCAATTGCCCTCCTATCAGGAATCCTCAAAATCTAGACTTTCTCTTCTACCTCTTCCAGAAAATCGGTAGGATCTACCTCTCCTCGATACTCTGAAGGCTTGAGCTTCAGAAACTTCTTAAAAGATACTTCCTCAACCTGATGCACCACTGTGGGCGGGGGTGGAGGAACTGGAATCTCTGAAACTGCTTGAACAGGAGGAGCCTGTTGCTGCCTCTGCTGAGTAATAAACTCAGCTAATACCTCATAGTTCCTCTGCAGCTGGTCTAACTGTTGCGCCATATTAGCCACATCTACTGGTGGCACAGGAGGAACCTCATTTCCTCTATTCCCTCCTACTGAACCCTCTTCAGAAGGAACTTCCCTCCTAGGACGGCCTCGACCTTATCTACTTCCTCGACGTGGAGGCATCTCGATACTAATAAGAAGAACAAACACATCAGACTCACTACGCACACTTAACGCAGATATACATATCAAAGGAAGACACAATTGGAAGAGACATGATCATATGCTCCGTAATTATCTTAATCAACACTTATGCTAGTGCTCATGCATCTCTATTTTATCTTCCACATTAAAGATTGTAAACCTAGTGCTCTGATACCACCTCTGTCACACCCCAACTCCAGTGGTGCGACGGTCCTAGGGCAAGGGTAGGCTTAAGGCCACCATAAACCCATAGAACTCACAAATCATGAATCTCATATACCATTCTATCAATTTCAACATCATACATTTTCATACAATGATTATTTCCATACATATAATTTAACATCAATCATATCTTTTCTATTATCATTTCATATTTTCCTCTTGTTCCTTAATGATTAAAAGAGACCTCTCATATCACTGAGGAACAAGAGTATCCAAAAGATAACATTCATACATCAAAAATATTCCTAGTATCCTCGAAAGACTAACTACGGAGCTCTAGAGTATACTCCAATATATATTGTATCATAATACCATTAATAAATATACAAAATATCTCAAAAACATTATTAAAATGAAGCTTCTTGGAGTAAATAAGTCAAGAAGCCTGATCTTCTCTATTAGCCCCCTCACGAGCTAAGCTATCACCTGAAATCCACAGAAGAGGATTGAGTCTTCAACTCAGTAAGATATGAACATTATACAATAAGAACTGAATATCGAATCATGGTCATGAACAAATAATTATACATATAGGCATGAAAGAGGTCATGAGCTTTACTTGAAATAAATGCAGTTCTCATAATAATTTGGCTATATCAAATCATGTCAAAATTCAAATCATGGTTCATATTTAGAACAAAGAATGCCCACAAAGAATGGCATTATCAAATCTTATATGGTAGAACTGATCCCATATCATATCATACGTATCGGTAGCCTTGCTACCTTAACGTGCACACATGCTTGGCCAGGCATGTGCCTAGAGCTCCTGGCCCCCTCTAGGTGGAACACCGATAAAAACCCTATCGGCTAGGCTCCCAAAGTGCACAATGGACCAATGAATTTACTCTCATTGGGAAGAGCGTTCTATCCATAGATCATGGGTTTCAATCTCATAAGAAGCATATTGGTCGCAAGACCATTATCATATAACATTATTCAAATCGGGTTCACAAGCAAGAAACATATAAACTTGATCCAAGAATATTGATCAAGCCATTCGCATTACACAAGTATATAAATAAATATATATATACAATAGAATAATCAACTATAAAAATACTTTGGTCATTTTAATTTCAAAGAACAATAATCGAATGGGATGTTCATACTTACCTCTTACACAATTTCTCTCAAATTCCTCTTTAGAATCTGCTCACCTAATTCCTCAATCAATTTTGAATTTCTCCTCCTAAGAAATTTCCCAAATATACAAAATTAGGATTTTTCTAAACCAATAATATTCCACATGATTTCCTATTAATTACTTATCTTAGAATCTCTATTCTTAATTCCCAACAACAATTTCATTAATCTCTTTAAGAAATTTCTGCATTAATTTTCAGAGTTACTGTTCATGGCAGTCTCAACCTCCAGATTTCTCCCACATTAATTACCATTTATAGCTTCATATCATTAGCAATAAATTCTATATACCCAGAATTAATTATCCTAACCCATAGACTTAAATAAATCCAAAGAAAATAGTTTATGAAGAAAATTTTATCTTATTTCCTTCAAACTGAAATTCTGAGATTACTGCCCAAATCTGATGATTTCTGCCTTAATATAGACTAATATAGAAGTCTAATGCATTAATTTGAGTATTAATGCCTTAGAAAATAAAATAGAACAAATCTGAGAAAAAGACTGAATTTAATCGAAGGAAGAAGAAAGAAAAATCGTGAAATGCTACTGGGGTTACTGGGGTTAAATAGACCTCTGCCTAGAAATATGCTAGCCAACTCGCCTCGTCAGACTTGCCTCGGCAAAGCTACCTCGCCTAACCAGCTCGCCATTCCAACTTCGCATTCCCAGCTCGCACTTTCCAGCTCGCCAAACTTGATCCGGCATTGCCTCCTCGCTATTCCAGCTCGCCTATGCTACCTCACATATGCGGCCTCGCCAGACTCTCCTCGTGAACTCATCCTCGCATATGCCACCTCGGCAATGCTTCTTCGCGAACTGCCACTTCACACATTCCCTCTTCACATACTGCCTCTTCGCATAATGCTTCTTCGCATAATGCCTCTTCGCATAATGCCTCTTCGCCAAATCCTCTTCGCCTTTCCTCTTCGCCAAAGCTCTTCGCCTTTCCTCTTTGCCAAAGCTCTTCACCTTTCCTCTTCTCCACGTTGCCATTACTCCACTTCGCATTGCCAGTTCGCAAAATGCCTCCTCGCATTTTGTTGGCTCGCTGTAACAAAATTCCTCTAAGTTAAATTCCTGCCTGAACATCCTACACTTAGCTAGCTCGCAAATGAGCTACAAATATCCAAACTTACTAATTCTTTTTATTACTTAAAATCAACATATAGGAGTACAACATATCAAAATTTCAAATCAAAAGAACCAACACACAGAACGTGGTGACTCTCCAAATATCACCCAGACTTCTGCCCCAAAATCTAACTGAATAATCCTGAGAAAAATTACTCTCTACTGAGATATACTTATCCAAAAATTCTAAAATTTTACAGTCATCATCTCAACATACCAAGAAACATTTTTCACGTTCACACCTTCAGTTAATTCTACCTCAGTCATTCTCAGTAATTTCAAACATACACTGCATCCTTGCAGAAACTCTCAACCAGATCAGCCTTGCTCAAATAGATACAACTCATCACACACACAGAATTTTGCCAAATCATTTTGCAGAATTATATCTAAGACATAAATTAACAACTTCCATATTTTACACTTTATCAAATTATGTCTTTAAGACCATGCAATTATCATCACAAAATCCTGCAGCATCCAAAATAGAAATTCCTGAAATTCTCAACATTCTTATTTAAAATTTTAATAGGTTCTCCAAACATACAAAAATCAATAAAAATACTACAAAATGACAGATATTACATCCTAACACTACCAGTTTTATCTCAACGAGAAAGAAGAATGTGTTATCCAAAGTTTTTTTTGGCAACTCTGAGTTTCGATTGATTTTGGTGATATTCCAGGGTATGTTTGGTACCCTTTTAAAGCTTGTGACTTCAAAAATATTTTTAACACCCTTTTCGACCAATGAAGAAGCCTAACATCGCCGAAATCAAGGAAAGAAATTTTGGCCCTTTGAGCCTTTCAAAATATTTTTCGGTAAAACTAACAGGAATTAGGTGATGCAAGTCCCAATCGACTTGCTTTGAGACCCAATAACTTTATGCATGGAAGACAACTCCTTAGAAAGCCAAATCATATTTAATGAAGAATCGCGACTCGTTGACGAACACACTTTCAACCTTTTCTGAAGGATTTGAATTGCTTCAAGACATTACATTTGGGATCGTTTGAAGTCTTTAAGGTTGTTTACATCAATTGACATGGTCCTTCATCTTTTTTGAGCGAATTGAATCATATTATTATGTTTTTGGGATATTTTTATTATACTTAAGACAATTTTGTTTGTACATCTTTTAACCATTTATTTAGTGAGTTTTGAGCCTGTTTTATTTTAGCTTATAGTTCAAAATGAATTTAAATATTTATTTTTATTGAATTTAGGAAACTTATCCTTATATAAGGAGCTTATTCTTATCGAGAAAGTTTATTCTTATTTAGAAAGTTTATCCTTATCTAGAAAGCTTAAATTAAGGTTTTCATATAACTAAATCTCTGTAAATACTTAACTAACTCATGTATTTCAGATCACATCAATTATTTGTGAAATAAAGACTTGTGAGATAATTCTCTTAATTTTGGTTCTTGCTAAAAATCTTTTTTGAACTTATCAAAGTTAATCCTTTTGTGGCATTCGACCTTTTAAATTTTTTTGGATATAATCTGACCCTTGTGTGAAGCTCTTAATCCATATCTTCTTAGTTAACCCATTAAAAGCTTCTTTCATCCTTTTGGTACTAGCATTTGAAGTTGATTCAATATGCATGTGTAGTAGATTGCTCGCACCCTTATTTATATATTCTTGATGATTTAGAACATCTTGGAAATCTACTTCATTCGTATCACTTTGAAGCCCTTCATAGTATTATTGTAAGCTTACTTCATTAGGCTACATAATTCATAATTCTAGAATCACCAGTTTAAGATCTATCAATCAGTTTAAGCCACACCACCATCGTTTCTAGTGCGTCATAAACTTATGACCGACGAGTGGGCTCTACGTAACACAATTGAACGTGAAAATTTAAATAGACTGTCACGATTCTGAAGCTAATTTGTTGAAACTCGCTTTCCTTATTAAGTTTGTTTCAATGTTTAAATGCCCAAAAATGAATGTCTTGCTTATATTAGTATGTTTTCAGTATTAAGTAGATAATTTAAAATCATTAGGAAATTTTAAGAATATATTTGAGATGAATTTATATCATCAATAACTTTCTTTTAATTATATAGTTGATTATAAGTAAGTTAGTTTTAATTAGAGTAATTACTTAAAATTATAAGCAAATAAGAATAATGTTATATGAGTTTATATTGCTTTTAATCGAGTATAGAAATGAGTTGTTTTTATAAATAATTCTAAGTTGTGGAATGCTTAAGATTAAAGTGGATTTTATAACGGTATCATATGATTGTAAAAATATGAATTTTGGTATTCGAGTAGTTAAATTCAAACAAATGATTTTATAAATATGTAAGTATAATGTATGATTTAAAAGAATGTTAATCAGTAAATAGTTATAAACTAAATTAATATTAGTAAAAAGACGGTTTTTTTAAAGAATGCTTACAAGTATAAATAATTTTTAGAAACTTGTATATTCTTAAATTATATTTTTTAAGTAAATTACTTTAAAATGATGTTTTATGATTATGATTATTTATGACTAATAAATTGAGACAATTGAGATATTTGCCAAGCTTGGAAGTCTAGAAGGGGCAATTGGGTTGCTTTTGTATAGAAGTTTTCTATTAAGAGTCATGAGGGATATTTAGAAGTGTCTGTTTCTTCCCATTTCATAGGGTAAATATGTTAATTATAAGAGAGATTCAACTAAAATTTTGATAGAAGTATGAGAGTCGTCTAATTAGGTTAGGATTGTTCTCTTTCTGTTAGTAATAAATTTTTATTAGGGTTAATTATAAAAAAAATAAACTTTTTGCAAAATTATAAGTTTGGTATAAATAAAAAATTTTGATAATTCGATACATATATTTTTAATTTTTGATAAATTTAGCACAAAATCAGAATCTGGTTGATATCTAATGCCGGAGCTGACATGGTATACGGATGTGAATTTTTTATAATTATTTTTGTCACGTCAACATCTAACTAGAAATTAAAAATCGGACCAACCAATCCGAACTTGAATCGATCGGTTAGATTCAATTTTTCAAACTTTAATTTGATTCGATTAATTTTTTTGAAATTTCATTTTTTCTATTCATTCTTTTTTCAAAAGAAAATCGAATAACCGAATCAAAATATGTCGATTTAATATGAATAACTTGCTTTTTATTTTGGTTTTATTTTTGGGAACCAATCAAATTGTATTTTTAATAAATAATTTTGTAGTTATTTTATTTTGGTTTATTTTTGGGAGTTTTGGTTCTGTTCAAACCGAACCGACTAATTGCTCACCCAAATTATTTTTTTTCCTTTTTATTATTTTCTTTTTTTTTTAATTTCCTGGTCATTCAATATCAAAAATATTGATCTGTTAAAATTAATTAGGTTCACTTCGGTTATTTCGATTTTCTTTTGAAGACTAAAATAATCGAACTGAACTGAAATAAAAAAGCAAATTATTCAGACTGAACCGACATATTTTGGTTCGGTTATTCAATTATTTAGGTTATCTAAATAAAATAAATATAAAATTATTAAAAATATATATTTTTAAGTCAATAAATATATATATAAATATAATATATATTTATATATGTTTCAATCTGTTTGATTATTTAGATTTTTTGTTGAAGAAAATCAAACCGAATTTGATTATTTAGGTTTTATGTTGAAGAAAATCAAACTGAATCGAAAAACTATAATTTCAAAAAAATTAATCAAATTGAACCAAAATTTGAAAAAAATGAACCAAATCGATCAATTTAAATTTGGTTTTCGATTGGTTTATTTTTTAATTTCCTAGTCAAATGCTGACGTAAATAAAAATAATAATAATAAATACCATGTTTGCATGCCACATCATCTCTGGTATCGGACATCAGACCGGATTCTGTTTTTGTGCTAAATTTGCCAAATATTAAAAGTATATGTATCAAATTGCCAAAAAAATTTGTTCATGCTAAAATTGCAATTTCGTAAATTTTTTTTTTTTTTTTTTTTTTTTTGCAATTAACCCTTTTTATTATTATATTGTTAAAGATCATTCAGATTCATCTTCAGCCGCTCTAGACCAGTAAAAGAATTTTATCAATGATTTTCTTCAGGTTTTGTAAGTTATATAGCTTAATATAACATTTTATTCCTCTTATGCATTTAATATCTTAGTTGCATCTAAATTGATACAATTAATCTAACTCTACATCTAATACTTGCATACATTCATCGTCTGATCATTTAATATATGTAATTATCATTATCAGCATTAGATTAAGAAAGCATGACATATGTCTGTAACATGATAAGTTTCTTTAGTTGTGACTGTTGTATTGTTATTGTGATTGTGATGAGAATAGGATGAGGTGGAACCCACAGGTACTAACATAAGTAATGATCATAATTACATATTAATATTTTTATATATATATGAGATGATATATGATGATAATAATTTTTTGACTGAAATTTGAGCTGGTCTCACTGTAATCTTAAATTTTAATAAAAGAAATATGGCAGAATTCGAGATAGTCTCACTATGGTCCATAGTTTGAAATTAAGAGAGCTAATGAGGGAGATCGACTCCACATTCCTTATATATATATATATATATATAAAGGTTGAGCTCTATTGTTTGATTATGTGTATTATATGTGATGTATCGTTATATGTATATGATGCATAAAAATTCAAGTGATATTGTACAACAGTTGTTATGTGAATAACATGTTATATTGATAACTATATAGCTCATTAAATCACTGTTTATTTTTTATTTATTTATGAATTTTCTAATTTTAGCTTTGATGATCTGTTTTTATTATAGCTCATTGAATCAAATACTTATTTTCTGTTATTTTTTTTTTATTTATGAATTTTCTAATTTTAATTTGAATGATCTATTTTTTATATGATCAAAGAAGAATATTTTTAATATTATATAATTTTTTTTTTAATAAAGAATGAAGACAATAATTTAAATTTTTAATATTTGTATTATAAAACATACATTCCATGACTAAAATAATAATATTAAGTTGGTAAGACAAGAATCTCATGCAATCTTATCTAATAATGGAAAACAAAAAAAGGGGAAAGTTTTTTTTATATCCAGTGAAGTGGAGAATCTCCTTTAAACTCAATTTAGTTTTAATTTTAAAATTAATTATATAAATTTTTTATTTTCATTCTAAATAATTTTGAATAATATTTTATAATAATTATAATATTTTAAAATTATAATATTTTTTTCTCTAAATTAAATTATTAATATTCCTTATTTTTTTTTTTATCCTTTATTACTACGATGTACAAACTTTTTATCTAGACAAAAATATATCACCAACAACTAAGTGGGCCACAAATCAAATTGACCGTGACTCTGCTTTTGACCTTTTTTTCACTGGTGAAACAATGTTGGGGCGGCTATAATTGGTTAAAGGGATCTCAGATTTGTTTTTGTTAATATTTTATTTTTTCTAAGTCGTAGAAACAGAGTAACCAAATTAGTTGCCAAATGGACCCAATAAAGTGTCCTATCATTTCTCTTTCCATGTGAAACAAAGATAGGCCACTGCTGTTGCCACAAAAATTTATTGCATTTACACTGTCTAATTCTCTTTTCAAGATTTGTTTCATAAAAGGAAAGTTATATATATATATATATATATATATATATATATATATATATATATATCTGTTGAATTCAAATGGTTAAAATTTCTAATAGTGTGTATTTGACTATGTTTAATAATCAGTGATTAATAGTTAATAATCATAATTGTTAAGAAAAACATTATCTTTAATCTCAATGCAAATGTTATGTATATTAAATTACTCTAATAATATACTATGTTAGATTTTTTTTTTTTTGGAATGTTTTTAAAATCGGACCGATTAAAAAATCGGTAAAAACATAGAATCAGAGAGTCAGAAATTCAATCGGAATCGAACCAATTAAATTGAAAATAAATCGGTATATATATATATATATATTGACATTTATTATATATATATGATGAAAATAAATATAATATTTCTTTTATTATTTTTGATTAAAAATAAAAAAAATAAAATAAAATTAAATAAATTTTGATTCGCTCGAACTAAAAAAACCAATTCAGTTCGACAAGTTAACTGATTTTTGGGATGAATTTTTGAGGATAACCGGACCGATTCTTAATTTGATTCTCATTTTTTTTTGTTTGACCGGATAGTCCGATCCAATTATAACAACTATATTTTTTTTGAATATTGAAGAGAAAGAATTGAACCTAGATTACCCAGAAAAATATACATTTATCACTAAACTATGTCTCAATATGCATATAATAAGATTGCTTAACAACATGGACTTGTAATCAAATGGAACATTAAAGTGGTTGAACATTTAGTAGTTAATATTCCTTTTTTAAGGATTCCTATCCTCTGCTGTTGTGTGATATAATAATGTCCTATTTAATGGCGAAATAGGAGGATTAAATGGAGTTCTGATTTTTCCAAAATTTTTAAATATATATATATATATATATATATATATATATATATATATTAATTAACTCTAAAAAAAATTATATATAATTAATAATACTAAAATTATATATAAATTTTTAATTAATTCTTCTAAAAAAATTATATATAATATATAACACCAAAATTTTTTACTAATTTTACTTTGTCCTTTCTAATGAATTTTTTTTTTTCCGCCCCTGATCCTATTAATAATGGACTTAAGGTGATATGGGCATAAATCATTAAAATTGATGAACATGAACACTATCCATTATAAAACATAAATATTAGGCTATATATATAAGAAAAAAAGTATATGCATAATGATTAAGTTTATTATGGAAAGATTGATAGTTCTAAAATAATTTCTAATAGGTTACTATTTCCAGAAATACAAGTTTATTATGAAACCTAAGATATTATATTTCACAGAAAAAGTCCATATTAAGATATATAAGGAAAATAGAATTTACCTTCAATAAGTTCTCACTTTGGACTGCCAATTACCTTTTTGAGATGTGTAAGTAAATATGGATACGGTACAAATATGTCTCTGAATTATGGCTAAACTAGCATGTTGGCACCTTTTATTTTCGAAAGCATAAACCTCATAGTTTGAAAAACCTGTTAACTCGCCCTACGAAACGGCTTCGTCTTTTATCAATATTGTTACCGTTTATGAGGCCCATTTGACATAAAGCATTTCTCTTTCTTCTGCTGTTAGCTTTGAGCTCACCATCTTTGCTATATATTCCCTTTCTTACTTAAGAGCTTTTATGCTGTATTTATGGATTATATTTCTCAAAACAAATCAGAAAACAATATGTAACTAAAACCAAAAATTAAAGTTGTCCAAGAAATTCATTTTAGCAATATGTAACCACTAAATCCATTTTGCACAAACCCACTAATTGATGCAATACAAGTGTCATGACCCGACCCTATTAGGTACGTGACCGGCACTAGGTAACAAGAAAATATAAAACTTCCGGAACTCGTAATAAGTCTGATTTGCCACTAAATAATAAAATTGCAATATAATAATTGTAATTGTCACAAAGTAAGAGTTAAGAACCCACCTACCAAACACAATCTTTATAATTTATCATAATCACTTGGCCACTCAGGACTAACATCATGCACTAAATATTATCAACTAAAGATTTCTGCTTAATGGAGTAACGATAGAATTATGAACATAATTCTAACACTATCATAATAATGCGGAGCTCTAGAGATTTTAATACAATGAATATGAATTAATTACATGAATGAAATAATTCTACTTCCTGAGGAATAGAAGACATGAATACTCAACTTAAAAATTTAATTTTTGTGAGCTCAACTCGAAACCTGGAGAAAAATATTTGAACAAAGGTGAGTGTTCGACTCAATGAGCTGATATAAATTAATTTAATATCTAGGTCATTTATTAATCTACATGAAATGTCACATTATATATAATCATCCATAAACATACATAGTATCCATGATGGAAAATGTATGTGGAATCCAACCCCAAATATGTTTTCGTTTATCGTAAATGAGAAGCCGACCCCTCCCTTGGCTCTTTTAAAATCCAACTATGAGACCACGGTGAGTCCAGCTCTAACTAGACATCCCTATATTCTCTTATTCATGTCCAGGGGTCACGGTGAGACAATTCTCCAACCAGACAATCCCTACAAAAATATCATCATCATATCATATCATGTTATATCATTAATATTTTCTATGTTACTATAACTGGATTCCACATTATCCTATTTTTCATTGCAACCATATATATACATATCATAACCTCAACATCATATAATATGGCATAAACATACATCATAATTCTAGATCTAATGCAATAGTGATAGCTTATATACATATTATAATACCTTAGGCAACCCTATCTTAAATGTATGATATAGTTCTCAATTTATGGTTTGAAATCATTGAAATGACTAGAAATAATTTTAAAAACATAGTTAGAATGCAAATGAGATACTTTTCCTAAAATGGTCAGTGTCGAAAACACTGCCGAGAAAATAGCAGTCCGGTCAATAGATGAATTTTTTATTCTGACCAAGGGGTAAATAACCATACATATGCATGTGTAATTATGGTAAAAAGAAAGAGGTGAAAAATATATAGGAACACTGAAAAAGTAAGTGATGGCAAAATCCTAAATAAGTGGAACTTTGAGGGGTATAGTGGAAAGTGGTCCGTTCTGAAACTATTTTTATAATTAAGTATAAATAAAAATAAGCCTTTTGATTTCCCATTTTGAAATCCAATTCTCAACAGAATTGTTAAAATAAATTACAGAAGAAATTGGGGGCAAAGTATGATTACTTGATAGTTTAAGGACTAAAATGACATTTGCCATTATGACTTAATATTTAAGCGTGCCTTAGATAAAATTTGTTCATCCTCTTCTTCCTTCTCCTTGTGGCCGAACCATCACCATCACCATCACCATTCCTCTATTTTCCAAGCTTGTTTCTTAAAGAAAAACTAAAGAAAACCTAAACACTAATCTTGTTTCTTCCATTTCTTACCTTGAATCACAACAGAATTAAGGAAAAATTGAAGAGGAAATTCGGGTGGAATCTGCATAAGAGGTAACAAGTTAGTTTGTTTGATTTTATGGTTAGTTTAGATGATTTAGATGATGAATTAGATGGATTTTATGTTTGATTGCATTAATTAATGCATTTGAACACTTTTCCCTACTTTCCAAACCCTAGCCTATGTTGTTTGATTTAGCTATTTGATTTTGTATTGGTTTATGCTATGTAATCTTAGAATATGTTAATTGGAGGCTAATGGATGAATTATTTATGATTAGATTGGTGGAGAAAATCAAGATATTCAAAGTTGTGAATATTGCTTCCTTTGAAGTATTTGGTGGAAAATCAATTTTCCAAACCAATTTGGAGTGCTAGGTGAGTCTTATATGCATCATTT
>CANXYC011524506.1:0-40376 GCA_948193065.1 Aleurites moluccanus | reverse complement strand
TAATATTCTCTTTTATCATCAAATATAATGTTAATTTCCATTAAAAACTCAAAGGGTGTGAAATGACCATTTTGCCCCTAATTCACCAAAAACTCAATTTTACCCGATTGCTTCCTAACAGCTTTTAAACCCCCTCTATTCATACAAACACATCATATAACATGCATATATATCAAATTCAAGCAGAAACACATAGCAAATCACAACATTTAAATCAAATAAAAAATCCCAAGATTGCCTTTTGTTGTTCAGGTTCTAGGTTTTAACTGAGATGTTACAAGTGGTTGATGCATTGAGTAGGAAATTGATAGGTAGTCTAGCTCATATTGTGATTGGGAGGAGGCCTTTGATCTGAGAGATGAGAGAGTTGGCAGATTTGGGAGTGGAGTTGGAGTTGGGATCCCAGGATTGGAACCAGACTCTGATAGCCCAATTTCGAGTGAAGTCACTGTTACTTAATGATATTAAAGTAGCTCAGGACAGGGATCCTTATCTACTGAAGCTCAAGGGGGAGGTACATAATGGGAAGATGACAGAGTTTGCAGTAGAGGATGGGGTACTAAAGTGTGAGAAGCGTATATGTGTACCGAATTTTGATGGGCTACGGGATCGGATTATGAGAGAGGCTCATTACTCAGCATATAGTGTACATCCAGGGATTACCAAGATGTACTATGATCTGAGAGATGTTATTGGTGGGCAGGGATAAAGAGGGATGTAGCTCAGTTTGTGTCTAAATACTTAGCCTATCAGCAGGTTAAGTTTGAGCATCAGAAACCATCAGGCTACTTCAGGAGATAGAGTTGCCGGAGTGGAAATGGGATCAAGTGACGCTAGATTTTGTTGTGGGTTTGCCTAAGACACAGAGAGGGTATGACTCAGTATGGGTAATAGTGGATAGGTTGACGAAGTCAGCTCACTTCTTGGAAGTAAAGGTGATGCTATTCAATTGCATTATCTAGATTGGAATTTTTTTGATATTTTGATTTTATTTAGAGAAGGCTTAGCTATTTTAAGAAGAGGGTTTAAATTTGATGTAACGCATTGTTGATTTTACATGATTAATTTTGGAATTTTTTGAGTTTTTTAAATGGATAATTTGATTTTAATTACTTATCAGAAATGCATGAAGCTCGTTGATTTAAAGTAGACTTGATCATTTGGCTTTCTTTTCTTTTTTTCTTTTGGTAATATTTTTATGAATAATTTAATTCGTATATTATTTTGGATTTCTTTATAGGCTGTTGTCAGTGAAGAAAAAAATACCAATAACTATGAAGGTATGGATTTTTTTGGGGGATTTTTTTGGTTTATGATTACTTTGAAATTGGATAAAAATCTAATGATTCAAAAAAAAAATATTATTCTTTATTATCTTATATGCAGCATCTGTCCCTGAAGCAAATATGCAAACATTTCCTCCAAATAATGGTGGAGGAGGTAGTAATCGAGGCTATCAAACTCTTGGAAGTCCACCTGGTATGGTGTTTAAATATTTTATTTCCATGATTTTGAATGTCTTTTTGAAGATTATTAAGCTTAGTAGCATTTTTATCTTTATCATGAGCAATACTTTCTAGTCATGAGACACAAAAGCAGCAGCAGAAAAAAGGAAGGGAGGTGCCAGGGTGGGGAAGCTCATTGTTCTCACATGCAGACGTTCATAGCTTTGCCTGCTTCTTTAATGATTTTTTATAGCTAATATGTAAACTAGGTTTTTTTTTTCCATGGAAGCTTGAAAACTAATCACTTAATGATGTTGTGGTGACATTCACTAAAAATTGGAACTATTACAGGTAGAGGATTGTCCCATGATAATTTCTTTTACTTGGATAGTGGATACCGGACTATGTGTTTATAGGGTGTTGTAGTTGTAAATGAGGAACGGAATTCAATTATTTTTGCTTCCCAGAGAAGTTGAATAGTCATGATGATATGATCCAAGTAGGGTTCTGTATACATTAGATTTTGATCAATCTTTATCTAATTAGTTTTAATATAATATATTTATGGGTTGTATAATTATATTAAAAATAAGTATATTAGTGAATTTTGAGTCCGTTTTGTATTAATTTATAGTCCAAAACTAATTTAAGTTTTATTTTTATTTTATTTAAAAACTTATCCTTATTTAAGAAATTTATTCTTAACTAGAAAACTTAAATTAGGATTTTCATACAGTTAAGTTATTATAAATACTTAGCTAAACTCATGTATTAGGAAGACTTCAGACTTTTGATTAATATAAATTTTGTGAGAAATTTTCTCAATTTCTCAATTTTGATTTTTACTAAAAATTATTTTGAACTTATCAAAACTAACCACTTTGTGGCATTTATAAATTATACCAAGATTCTATAGCACAAGTTGCTATTGGGTCAAGGTTTTTTGTTCAAATCTGATTTGGTTTTTCAAAAGGTCGCATACTATGCGTAAAAGTGTTGGATCTCGGAACAAGTCGATTAGAGTTCGCATCAGTTTGGTATCAGAGTTTAGGTTCTAAATCAAATTTGCTTATCTTTATTTTATCTTGTTATTACGTTTTCATGTTTTCGTTTCTTTCATTTCTTCCGTTCCTTTTCGTTTGCATTTGTTCTTTTTTTTTTTTTTTCATTTTATGTCCCTTACTTATTTAAGTCATAAATCTGTTTGTTTTTACTTCAAATTAAAATCATAAAAGAAAAAAAAAATCAATTTTGTTGTCTTCGTTTGAGTTTATACTTTTTCTATTTGAGTTAAAAAAAAAAATTTCTTGATTTGTTTTATATTTCTATTTGTTTCCGTATATTTTCGTATCTTTTCATTTGTTATTTTGATTTGTTTTCTGTTCCTATTTGTTTTCGTATTTTTTTTGTATCTTTTCGTTTGTTATCATAAATTATTTAAAAAAAAAAAAAGACACAAGTGAACGTGAATGCTCTCAATATGAAACACTAAAAGAGTGAAGTGAGATATTTTTTTACTTTTGAAACAATCTTAGCAGCTAATAACAATGAATAGCAAAACTAAGAACACTCAAGCAATCGACATTTCTTCTAAATTGGAAGCTTTTGAAAGACACTTTCAAGTCATGAACTTGCACTTTAAAAACATGAGAGATGGAGTAGAGAGACTAGAAGGTTCGTTCTCAAAGAGGTAAAATCCAAATACTCCAATTGCACAAAAGAAAACAATGAAATCTAAAGTGGAGATGCTCAAGGAATACTATAAAAGAGTTTTCGAGAAAACTAACGAAGAACGTAAAATGTGAAAAGCCGAGCAAAAAGCTAAACGTCAAAAAAGGCAAGCTGAAGAGAAAGATGCATTAAAGTTATTAATAGAACAACCTAAAAATAAGATTACGAGTGGTGTGGTAGAAAACATAATAATTTATCCCATCGAGGTTATTTGTGAATCAGATTGGATGGATAAAAAAATTGAAGAAGAAAATAAGGTTCAATCAATAGAAGTTGTTCATGAAGAAATTTTAGCAATTGAAACTCATCAATAAATCTTAGAAGGAGAAGAAGATGATGGAACAAAGGAGAATGATTTAGTTCTCCACAAAAATAAAAATAATGCAGAATTTTTGGATATTTTCGTAGTGAATTTTGTTTTACCTAATGATTTCTTTAATGTTTCTCCAACAAATTTTCAAATTTTCCAAACTCTTAATTTGTTAGTAGTCATCAAGAAGGAAAGTTCGCAAACTTGTGTGATGTTTTTACTACTTCAATTCTTTAAAATTAGAGAACGAGTTTTCTCCAATAAAGGAAGAATGACACTTGCAAGAGAAGTTTCGAATTTCAATGATGCTATGGCACATGATTCGAGAACGAATCATTTCTCAAAAAAAGGAGGAATGATATGATCCAAGTAGGGTTTTGTATACATTAGATTTTGATCAATCTTTATCTAATTAGTTTTAGTATAATATATTTATGAGTTGTATAATTATATTAAAATTAAGTATATTAGTGAGTTTTGAGCCTGTTTTATATTAGTTTATAATCCAAAACTAATTTAGGTTTTATTTTTATCTTATTTAGAAACTTATTCTTATTTAAGAAGTTTGCCCTGATTTAGAAAATTTATTCTTAACTATGAAATTTAAATTAGGGTTTTCATACAGCTAAATCATTATAAATACTTAGCTAAACCCATATATTAGGAAGACTTCGGACTTTTGATTAGTATAAATTTTGTGAGAAATTCTCTCAATTTTGGTTCTTACTAAGAATCGTTTTGAACTTATCAAAACTAACCATTTTGTGGCATTCATCAATTATACCAAGGTTTTCTAACACAGGTTGCTATTGGGTCAAGATTTCTTGTTCAAATCTAATTTGGCTTTCCAAGAGGTCGCATACTATGCATAAAGGTGTTGGATCTCAGAACAAGTCGATTGGGGTTCGCATTAGTTGACTTAGCTGTATGAAAACCCTAATTTAAGTTTCCTAGTTATGAATAAATTTTCTAAATAAGAATAAGTTTCTAAATAAGATAAAAATAAAATCTAAATTAGTTTTGGGCTATAAACTAATACAAAATAGGCCCAAAACTTACTAATATACTTAATTTTAATATAATTATACAACCCGTAGATATATTATATTAAAACTAATTAGATAAAGATTGATCAAAATCTAATGTATACAGAATCCTACTTGGGTCATATCACATGATGTGCATTTTCATTACTTTTTAGTTTTGATCAATCTAATGTATATAGAATCCTACTTGGGTCATATCACATGATGTGCATTTTCATTACTTTTTAGTTTATTCAATGATTGAGGTATTAACACGTATAACATGAGAGTATAAGTCCATCTCTATTGAGAAAATTTGATTAACATTGTGAGGGGCATTGAATGAGAGAAGAAATGCATAATCCTTTGTCCTATTCTGATGTTAGCAGTGTTGCAGCTTCACACAAGTTACTGGTGATGCGCTTTTTGTAACATTCATTGGCATCACAATGATTTGCCTTCCTATTTAACATCTCTTCTTGTCCGTGCAGAAGGATTTGACCAACAACCACCAAACAATTGGAAGGGGGTATTCAATGTCTCGTCATATACACAGTATTTCAATGTGGATACAGACATTGTCATAAACAGAATGATGAGCTCATTTTATCCTATTGGTGGGGATTTTTTCAGCAAAATTGATGCTAACCCTGATCTGTAAGTTTGGCATTTTCCCTCTTTTGTTTGCCATTGATATCTTGAGATAAAAAAAAAATTCATGCATCAGAGAATCATTTTATTTCAAGAAATATTTAATGCAAATCTGAACAAACTATCTTGAGAGGGAAAATGTATTTGTACTTGAAGATGAAAATTTGTAGGCATGACGTCAAAAGCATAAACAAGCCATTACAGTCGAAATAAAAGTTAGATATTCTTCTCTTTCCCATTAACTTGAGAGTATGGAACATAATTATTTAAAATCTTAGATATTCTGAGCAGCATACGTAATATGAAATTTTTTTGTCTTTTGATCTTTTATCTGAGGCAAATGACAGTTTCTGTAAGAAAAAACAATGAGTGAAGAGACAAATAGGGTGGGGGGTGGGAAGTGGGGACATAAAGAGTTGGGTGGAAATCTAACTTGAGCATTATTTGCAAGCGTGTATTGTCAGAATCTGTTTTCCTCTGCTTGTCTGTCCGAATCTCTCTCTCTGTCTTTCATTTCCCTTTCTATCTTCCCCAAATGTTCAATGCTTCTTTAAACTCTTCCAGTTTTCTTTGATATCTGTAGAAGTTGCCAGTGACAAGGGGGGAGAGGAGAGTCAAGAGTGATACATGTGATCTTTTATATTTAAGTTTTAAGCTCCCTCACTATTCTGTCAAACTTTTCTTTTGCAATCCTGAAGTATCTTTTCCTGTGTTGCATTTTCAAGTTATACGAGTTGTCTATGTGCTCTACCTCATGGAGGAATAAAACTAAAGAGAGAATTAGATTCATCACTAGAATGTGGGAAAAAAAATGCTTCTAATTATTTGTATTACAAGACAATGCTAGAAGTGGTATATTTCACCTCAGCCTCTAATGGGCTTATTCATGATAATTTTTATGATGTCGTAGATATGGGCTTATCTGGGTTTCAACTACATTGGTGTTTGTGCTAGCTTCTCTTGGAAATTGTGCCACCTACCTCATGGAGAAACACACTGACAGTAGTTCTTCTTGGAGCTTCGATGTTGGATATGTAAATGTGGCAGCAGGTGCAATTTATGGATATGCTATTATTGTCCCTCTGGCATTTTACTTCTTGCTTCAGTATCTGGGAACAAATGCTAGCCTTGTACGCTACTGGTGCATGTGGGG
This sequence comes from Aleurites moluccanus, assembly GCA_948193065.1. Lineage (NCBI taxonomy): Eukaryota > Viridiplantae > Streptophyta > Magnoliopsida > Malpighiales > Euphorbiaceae > Aleurites > Aleurites moluccanus. Next base: position 34,061 of record CANXYC011524506.1, on the reverse strand, counting down.
CTATTCTCTCTTCATCTTTATTCTCAGCTCTGTAAGCACACGCCATCACCATTCTGATTTGTGATTCATCTTTTAAAATATCCTGAAGAGATTATCATCTTATTCGTACTTTGTGGTATATTTTCAGTTTCTGCTGGTTATCCCAGTTGAGGTAGTCCGGTGGTTGATTATACTTGCTGCTGGTATTGACTCAGCGTGCTTTGTTGCATTGAATCTCAAGACTTGTATCGAGGGAAACGATCTTACAATTGTGGTGGTTGCAGCATTCTTGCTGCAACTAGCTCTTGCAATCTTCATCAAGGCCTGGTTTTTCCCCTAAACCTCTCACTCTTACCACGTGTATCTGCAACTCCAGAACATTAGCTCGAGGAATGTTTCTAGAAGAGGAGAATCCTACTTATTTCATAAACCATCTGAGTTGCTCTGTAGTTAGTAAAAGAGAGATACGTAGGAAGGAAGGCCAAGGTTTGTCTTTGACAAGTGGTTAATAATTAGTGTTTTGAATGGACTTGATTGGAAGTATATGGTTTTCGCGTACAGCTTTTAGCTGACTGAAGTAAGTAAATGAAGGAAGTTGGTTGATGAAATCAAGTTTTGCTGCAACTTGTTTTTGTTCCAAAACAACTCCATTCTGTCAGCTTGAATTTTTCCACACCTGAACTTTGTTGTGTAAATACGCAAATGACCTGATTTTTTTTTTATTTACTATAGGCCAGTAATTTCCTTTGAATCTGATTAAAATGAGGATCATCAAATTTCTTCTCGAGTGTTTGATTACTTGGTGGTGAAGATATCATTTTAATAATAGTCTGTTTTTCATTGCAGCTTCATATCTAGGTTGATATTTCTTGTTCATCAAAAACCTACATTTATTTCTCTAGTTTCCTCCAAAATGCATTTATTTCTTTAGAAAATTTAACCTTGAGAAAAGAGAGAGAATTCAGACGATGAGAAACAACAACAACAACAACAAAAAAAAAAAAGAAGGCAACATTTCTCATTCATTTCATTTATGGTCTAAATGAGATAGCTTTACTTCGATGGGCATGGACAAATCTACTCTCTAGTGAGTAGGGCTTGGCGTTTGTTATTAAAGAAAAAAAAATTAATTTTTATATATTAATAAAAAAATTAAATATATTAATATCATTCTAAAACAGTATATGATTTTACCATCAATATTTTTATATTGATATAAAAATTGAGATTACAAAAAGGTCCGATCAAATCTCTGTGAATAAATATTTGATTTTATTTTCTGCCCACATTGAGTTATAATAAGTACACGATATTTGTAATTAATATTTATATTATATATAATATCTGTTGACAATATATTAAAATTAAGAGAGTATATAAAAATAAAAAGAATTAAAATATATCATAAATATTATTCTATTTTATTTATTTATTTTTCTTATAATATTTTTTATATTTTCACTTAATTTATTCAAGTAAAATTATTATATAGAAAATAAATAAAAATAATAAAAGAAACTCTTAAGCTTCTATGTTTAATCCTTAAATTTATATAGAAAAATAAATATATCATAAATAATTATCATTTTAATATAATTAGATACTGAGTTATTTTTTAAAAAAATCCTTTTAAATTATTTTAATTGGTATTTTTTCAGAATAAGTAATTTTAATCTCATCATCACTATTAGTAAAATTTCTTGGATAAGTTTCATAAATTTATATAGAAAATGAGATTTGTCATTGGTTAAGTTTGAATCTTATATCTAATCTTTGATGTTGTTGTTATGCTTAATAAAATTGTATTAGATAACATCATTTAATACTTAAAAAAATTATAATACTTAAAAAAATTAAATTAACAATTTTATTACTTTATAATTTTTTAAATGATTTTTTTTTTTTTTTAAATTTGGCTCAAAATACCCCATTTGTAACGGAAGTTTCACTTCGTTACTCAGCAAAGCTAAACCTGACTCCGAAGCTCTACTCCCTGTTTTGAGCGACCATATTCTTCCCTTGGTGGTTGAAGAGACATGAAAGTATAATACTTAATATAAAATTGAACTTGCATAACTCTCAGTTGAATTGGCTGTCCAAAACAGAGCAGTTGTTGTACTCCTAATCCTCTGTAGTGCTAATAATTAAACTCCAAAATTAATTAACCAGAATGCGGACTTCTTATACTGATCCAATGCAGATTATATTGAAAAGAATGAAGCAAGTTTGCACATAGCATGGCAAGTGAATATTCAAATTGAAGTATACAACAGCTTGGAAGATGAATGATTATGTATCATATATTTATATTTAAATTTAAAAAAAAAATAATTTAGCAATTATTTTCACAACAGATTAAATAACAAAAACTCAGCCCCTTGCCTCTGAATTGAGGAGACTGTTATGTCAAACATATAATAATTTATGTTGTGTAAGGATTTTTAGAGTTTAAAAAATTTTTGTAAATTTTTTTAAAAATCATAATATTATATTATGTATTATAAAAAATCTAATGATATATTTTTTATATGAAACAAAAATTAAATGAATAAAAAAAATATAATATAAATATATTAAATTTAAATCTTTAAAATTTAATAATTTAAATTTAATATAATTCTAACATATGTTTTTAGATCTATTTGATTTTTATTTCGTATAAAAAATATGTGATTAGATTCGTTATAATAAATATTATAATATTATAATTTTAAAAAATTTTAAAATTTTTTTTTATACTCTAAAAAGCCTACACAACAATCACTATTATATTTTTTACACAATAACCCCCTCGTTCCCTCGCCTCTTTCACTAAATCGGCTACCCCTGCTCCAAATGTCCTAAATATATAGTCGTAGCTGAAAAAAAGAATAATTGACCTATAAAAGCCTTGCAGCAATCACGGTAGAGTTAGCCCCAATAATTGCAAACAGAACTGCAGTCTCCCCACAATGCAGCAAATATGGATCTCCAATTGCCCGCATCTATAAGCAAACATCAAATAAAATATTCTCAAGCCCACAAAACTACTATGAAGCAACAAAATCCAAGTCCAAAACTCCAACTTTACCTGTCCTCCATGTGCTTTCTCAGCTTCATAAAAAGCCTTAATAACAAAATCTTCACAAAAGATTGTGTGTCTCAGTTGTGCCCCTAACAACAATCCTTCGGCATAAGAATCTTCCACGATAGTATCCCCCATAGCAACTGATGAAGAACCTCAAAAGTCGGCGAATCATAATCAACGCAGGATCTCAGCGGATGCCTCACAAACCCACTAGCCCCATCGTAAAATGAGAATTGAGCTCTGAAAACCCACATCAGCACTCCTTTCACGAGCAATCCTCATGGGAGGACTACTAGAACACGAGACTGGACCTTGCAATACCGAAATTGGACTTTGATCCTTCTTTAAAGAAGATGATATTTACTCGGTGAAAAAGCAAAATGAACTGCTCAATTCCTTCAAATCCTCTCCTCTATCATGCCACAAAGACCCTAACTCCTCTCTATCACCTGAAAACGACGAATGTTTTACTGTTGAAGATGAAATCAAACACGACAAGCCACCGATCACAGATTTCTTTGAAGAAGATGCACTAGACGAAGCTGCCGATGAAGATCTGGAGTTCAAGTGCAAATCATACGTCGAGTGACAAGTGATTTGGCATGGTTGTGGTGCTGAACACAAACTGCTAGGTGGACTTGCGGAAAAAGCTATAGTTGAGAAAACTATGTGCGAGTTCTCGCTCGAATACCCGTCCAGTCCACTGGAAATCACAATGCTTATTTGGATTCGATCTTACAATTAAAATAATTATCGTTTTATTTAGCAAAGTATCTCTTATTTTAGACCTCGTCACAATAATTTATTTTTAATTAGTAAAATATAAGGTAAAAATTTATAATTTCACTCTAATTTATTTATTTCAAAAAAAAAAATATACTGATTTTTTAAGAATTCAAAAATTAAATTTTCAGTTTATTTTTTTAAAATATTTATTTGGTTAATTAATATAAAAATAATTTTAATGAAAATAATTTTATACATAATTAAATAATAAAATGATAAAATAAATAAATAATTATTATAAAATAATAAATACAAATATAAATTAAAAGAAAATATTACATAAATATACATTTAAAATAGTTGAAAAGCAAAATTATAATAAAAATCAAAGATATGATATATTTTCTCTATTTCTCTAAAGAAGTTATACTTTTCCAAAATAAGAGGGTGATATGAAAATAAAATTATTTATTTTATTTTTGAATTTGACATTTAAGCTAAATGTGTTTGGGCATCCTTGAAATGAAAATAAAAATACATGCAATTTTTCTATTTTGTAAATGAGTTTATATAATTTTAAGTATGATTTATATTTTTAAATGATTTTAAAAAAAGATAAAGGTAACAAATGCTTTAATTAAAAGGAAAAGTTAAATGTTTTATCTTGTATCTATTTTGAAGCCGAAAAAATATAAAATATTCTATCGAATCGAAACTTCATTTCCATAATGTAAAATTTTTCGAATTAAGTCCCTAATTTAATGATAAATTAATCCTAGTAATCAATGTCAACTAAAATCCAAAAATGGATTAGAATGAAAGATGAAATGCTTTATTTATAAACTATGGAGGAGGGAAATAAGGTGTGAATTTTCGATGTGAGATTTAAAAAGATATTTATATTTAAGGTTTGGAAAACTACTTTAGTAAAATTTAGATTTGAAATTCGGAGATGCAAAATCATGTGTTCATACCATGGCTCTAAAGAAACTAGATTTTTTTGTTTAGACAACCATACTTTGTAGTACTCCTCAACTTTGACGGTGGACATTTCAGGCTCAAAGAAATTTTTCAGGTAAAGAAAATAGAAAGAAAAAGTCGGAGAAAGGGAAAATTTTCAGGGGCTTTTAGAAAAAAAAATAAAAAATTGGTTTAAATGAGAAAATTGATATAACTTAGGTATTTATTTATATGTTTTACTATTTTATATATAATAATAAAAAAATTAGGAATAATAAAGGGTCAAATATGTGCTGGATTTTGCAAACATGAATCCGATCCATTTTAAAAAAATTATTTGTCTTGCTTCGGATCAAATCAGGTGATGAACCTAGTGTCCGTTTGAGTATGAAAAAGAAAAAATAGCTTTTTTGAGTGAGAAGTTGATTTTGATTCAGTTTATAGTGTTTGATAAATATCAAAATTAATAAAAGTAATTATCTGGATAGCTAAAATTTAACTATTTGGATAAGTTAGAAATTGAAATTTTTCAAAATAACTGAATTTTAGATTAAACGCGTAGCTGATTTTAAAAAATTAATGGATAAAAATATCCTTATAAGTTTATAAGCAGTTTTTATATTATATTTTACCAAATACAAATATACAGTTAATTGCTTTTAGAAGTTATGAAAAATTATTTTTATAAGTTGTGTCAAATTAGGCCCTAGTCAGATTATATATATTCGATTATATATATTTTTATTTTGTTTAATATATATATATATATATATTAATTAAAAAAAATATACAAGTTAAATATAAATAAAATATTAAAAAATAAAAATATATATAATATATATAATTAATTCGAGTTGATTATACATATTAGAAAACTCGCTCCGTTCTATTTATTAAACCAGATCCAACCGTATATTTACATAGATGGGGCAAAATTGTCATCCAAAAAAAAACCAGAGATATAAAAAACCAAAGAATTTGGATTCTCTGTTTTTTGTTTTGTTCTGTTCCGGATCGATTTCAATCTCCTCGTTCCTTTTTTTTTTTTTTTTCACAGTAAAGCCGCCACCCTTTATCAAGACCTCACTTTCTCTGTCCTTGAGCTTCCTATTTGCCTCAAAATTTACAATCTTCTCTTTCAAGTCTCCATCATGAATGGTGGTGTAGATCGCTCTCGCGCTTTTGTTAAAAACGTTAAACGTATAGTTATCAAGGTCCCTCTCTTTCTCTATTCATTTCCTTACTTATAGTCAAAATCTAAAGGAGATCTGTTTTGGCATTTGAGAAATGACATCACTTGGAGTTGGAGAGTATTAGTTACTTCCTGTTTTTCTTCTCTAATTGCATTGCATTTTCAATCCTATTCTCGGGGAAAAAATGATTTTTTTTTAAATAATAAAATGGGAATTAGAGATTGATTTCATTGGTCAATATTGTATTATGTTTATGGTTTTCGTTATTGAAGGTTGGGACTGCTGTTGTGACTAGAAATGATGGGAGATTGGCGCTTGGAAGTTTAGGTGCTCTTTGTGAGCAGGTAATGTTATTATGTTAATGGTTTTTTTCTTTTTTTGGCTTTTCCCAGCAGATTTGTTTTTTAAAAAGGTAAAAAATTGGTGAACTGTGAAATGCAGATTAAAGAGTTGAATTCTCAAGGTTATGAAGTTATTGTGGTGTCATCAGGTGCTGTTGGCCTTGGTCGCCAGAGGCTTAGATACCGGAAATTATTCAATAGCAGGTTCTTTCTTTTTCCTCCAATTTATTTTTTGGTGAAGTTGGTGGAAGATTTTGTTTTAGTAATTTTTGGTATGGCTATCAGTGTGTTTATTCAAGGAAAAACCTGATCGGAATTATTGTCACATAATTTGTGTAGATTTTTCGTTTTATGGTAAAAAAATTTAGGCTTTTGGGGATATGGAGTGATGGGATTCGATTATTCTGTTAAAAATTGCCTGGATACTGATTAAAGTATTATTTCTTTGCAATTTATATTTTTAAGCTAGTTGAACTGGCTTTGAACTTGAAATGTTTTGTGTAAATTGCAGCTTTGCAGATCTCCAAAAACCACAAGTTGAACTTGATGGAAAGGCGTGCGCAGCTGTTGGACAAAACAGTCTCATGGCTCTTTATGATACACTGTTTAGTCAGGTGGCTTTCAATATTTGTTTTGTAGCTGAATCAAAATTGGATTTTTTTTTTTTTTTTTTTCACTTTTTTGGGGAAATTTAAAAGTATATATTTTGTTTCGTACAGCTGGATTTGACATCTGCACAGCTTCTTGTAACTGATAGTGATTTCCGGGATAAAGATTTTAGAAAGCAACTTAATGATACTGTGGAATCACTGATATCTCTGAAAGTTATTCCTATATTTAATGAAAATGATGCTGTCAGTACTAGGAAAGCTCCATATGAGGTACGTGACAAACTTATGTTTATTTTATTCTTTGCTCAAGTCTTGGGGACATAAAACAAATCCCTTTGGCCAATAATACTTTGTGTCCGTGTGTGTGTGTGTGTGTGAAATTGGCTGCCCTATTTCCCTAGGAAATCCAATGTGCAGGTCAATAATGAAGTTAAGAATTGGGCCAATTTTATGATCTATTAGTTGTTCTTGTTTTACACATCATTCTTATGGTTACAGAAATTTTAGTGTTTGGTTGAAAAGGTTCTAACTATTTTCATGTTTAAATCATAGCAGAGATAAAATTTGCTGTAAATTTTTTTTATAGCTAATTATGTATAAGCAGTAGTAGCTATGAAAAATCTAATGTCAAGTTGATAATGAGTTGAAACCTATTTAGACTTGATCCCTCATTTTTTGGGGCTAAATAGTATAAAAAAAATTTTGATCTTTGTGCACCTTGTCAATTGTATTTGTATCTTATACAAGTTGTTCTATAAATTACTGGTCTTGTTTCAATTGTATCTTATCTATTTGATTCATAAATTAGTGTTTCAATTGTATCCAGTGAACTTGGCTCATGTACCCATATGACACAGCACTAGGGTGGAAAGAGAACATGTCCGTAACTTGTGACTTTGAAGAAATGTGCCCTCATGAAGTTACTCAAAATGCCTCTAGCGAACAGTATTTTGCAAAATACTGTTATGGTGGCTCTTAAGGCTAAGAGAGGCTCACATCTTCTAAGTTATTAATATTTTGTCCATGTTGGAAGTCCACCTTGACACCACGTCAACATGATTACAAGGCCAAGATGAATTATATAAGATTGCAATAAATTCAGTAACTTATGAACCAAATTGATTAATTTGAAAGCATGGGATATGTTTGAAAAAGCACAAAGTTTAGAATTTTTCAAGCCATTAGGCCTTTTTTATTGTCATACATTCTTTACCCTTTTTGTGAATGCTTTTAATGGATGTACAGTTTAGACATGGTGAATTTTGTGCATGAAGATTTACTGTTCTGGGAAGAAATGTATTTTTGCCTTTTGTTTTTTTTCCCCCACTTATCTCTTTCATACAGAACTGGGCTAATTCATGTGTACCCTTCTGTCTATTCAAGCACATTTTCTCTTTCTTTGCCCAGAAAAATGTCTAGCACATCTTGTTCTCTGCCCATGATTATATTGAAGTCTGCTATCCTTGTGTCTTTTTAAATACATGGAAGAGGTTCATTATGTTTCCTTTATTCTGATACCTGCAGTCATTTGCATCTCAAAGTACTTCTTTTTCTTCTGATCATGAGAACTCGTGCAGGACTCTTCTGGTATTTTTTGGGATAATGACAGTCTATCAGCTTTGCTGGCTATAGAGCTAAAAGCTGATCTTCTTATTCTGTTGAGTGATGTTGAGGGTCTTTATAGTGGCCCTCCAAGTGACCCACGATCAAAGCTGATTGATACATACATTAAGGAAAAACATCAGGGAGAAATTACTTTTGGTGATAAGTCTAGGGTGGGAAGAGGGGGCATGACAGCCAAGGTAAAAGCTGCTGTCAATGCTGCTTATGCTGGCATCCCTGTTGTTATAACAAGGTATGCTTCTATTCTATATTGCCATAAAGGTTCAGTGTAAAGCAATTTGAATTTGCTGAGATCATAAAAAGTTGTTTACCTATGTTAAAACTTATTGAAAGTGCATTGGCATTTGAGTGCAATTAAAAGATTTCCTGCCACTATTATGAAATTGTAAGATTCAACATAAGTAGTTTTTACTACTATCACCTCTCTTTATCTTAAGCAGTTTTAACATATTGTTATATTTCCACTCATTTTCTCTCTAAACCATGTTATGTGGGTGTTCCGCTAGAAACGGAAAAAAAGAAATGGAATATTTTCTCTCCTTTCTGAAAATGAAAGATGATGAATGTTTTATTTTTGGAAGTTTGTAGCATTTACTATGTTAATCCAATTGTTTGAGATATTAGCACATTTCATACTGACTTGAAACAGTTCCTTTTTCTCTGGGAATGAAATGATTTATTGTTTGTCTCTATTGAAGCGGGTATGCTCCTGAGAACATAATTAAAGTCCTTCAAGGAGAGCGTGTCGGCACCCTCTTTCATCAAGATGCACATTTATGGACTCCAGTTAAAGAATTTGGTGCATGTGACATGGCAGTTGCAGCAAGGGAGAGCTCCAGACGGCTTCAGGTAACATCAATACATGCATGATATAGGAATATACTTATGTACAATGTTGTAATTCCTTTTGTTTCTTCTGCAATTGTGGTACTGTTTTACTCCTTAACTTTTGAGCATACAGATGTGTTGTCTTTCATCGGTATAGTAACAAGAGGATCTTGCTTTGTAGGCACTATCTTCACAAGATAGGAAAACAATTTTGCTGGATATAGCTGATGCTTTAGAAGCCAATGAAAAGCTGATCAAGATTGAAAATGAAGCTGATGTTACTGCTGCACAGCTGGCCAGACTGGAAAAATCCTTGATAGCTCGGCTGGCTTTAAAGCCTGGAAAGGCAATGCTCTGCTGGATTTAATTGTGCTGTTTTTGAATTATTTATACATTTATTTATTTCTTGTTACTCTTATTACTACTGGTTTCTGTCTAGGTTTATTTATTTTCAAATAAATGTTGCTATTTTAAATAAATAATCTATTTGGTTTTTTGTCTTTTTTTTTTTTTCATCAGCTGGGCTATATTTCTAATTTTCATCTTTGTATAACATCTATTGACCATGACAGATTAAAAGTCTTGCAAATTCTGTTCGTGTGCTTGCAAACATGGAAGATCCAATTGGTCATGTTTTGAAAAGAACTGCGGTAATCATTTATATTCTTTTGGTTCATGATTTTAAGGATCTCCATTTGGGGTTTAGATACTTTGACGCACTAACATAATAGACAAAAGACATTTAACTTTTATCTATAAATGCTAAGTTGATTTCTGGAAATAAAGGTAATAGAAGCGAGGCCTTGTAATGAACTTATTTGTCATTATGCAAATGGGAAATAAAATACTGTTATATGTTAAAATTACAATTAGTTCTCCACAAGTTACATGAAGTTCTATGCAATAACATTATTTCATACTGTATTGCTTATTGATTTATGATTTGTAACAAATTTCTTGTACCCAGCTGGCAGATGGACTCCTCTTAGAGAAGACATCATCTCCTTTAGGTGTTCTTCTGATTATTTTTGAGTCTCGACCAGATGCATTGGTGCAGGTAAATACAAATACTTCTTTTATATCATTTGCATTGGCTAGGTTAATTTATTTGTTTTATTATAATGTGGTGGATTGAATTCTGTTGGTTTATATTTCTTAACCTTGGGTTGACATTGAGGATAGGTTAAAGTAAAGCTCTAACACTGTGAACCTTATAGTTGCTATGTAGTTCAAAGAAGATCTGCATTGATACTTGTCATTTTCTATAGGTTTTTGTGTGCGTTTGCAGGTGATAGCATGTGCCTACATGCTGTTATGCTTGTGTTGTGAATAAATAAATAGAATTATCAACAAGTGTTTGAAAAAAATGTAGTAAAAAATTGAACTCATTGATCCAATATCAGTACTCTTCATACTGACAAATTAGATAGTAATTTTTTTCCTGCCTAAAGTCCTTATACCTGTTGTTTCAAATTAGAAGAACTTGTGTGTGTGTGCATGTGTGTGTGTATTATCACTATAAGTTGTCTGTTTTCTTTTCTGCTTCTTGTAAACTTGTTATTGTTTGAATAGATAGCTTCCTTGGCTATTCGAAGTGGGAATGGGCTACTATTGAAAGGAGGAAAGGAGGCCAAGCGTTCAAATGAAATTTTGCACAAGGTTGGTGCTTTTGTGTTTATTATTTCTGGAAAATTGTGAGCTGGAATTATATTTAGAAAAAGTATAATCAAAATTATCAAATTGTGTAAAAAGTTTTATCTTCCTACATCTACAGGTAATCACTGCGGCCATTCCTGAAACTATCGGTGGACGACTTATTGGACTCGTGACTTCAAGAGAAGAAATTCCTGATCTGCTCAAGGTGAGTTTTCTTCTGAGACTAAAGTCAATTGAATGGCAAAACATGTGGAATTGAGAATGACAATATGATACTTTGCAACTAAAATTATGTCTTTTTTTTTTCCCTGCACCAGCTTGATGATGTGATTGATCTTGTGATTCCAAGAGGCAGCAATAAACTTGTTTCTCAAATCAAGTCATCAACTAAAATTCCTGTTCTGGGTCATGCTGGTGAGATGGATCGCATTTGTAAACTTATTAATTCAGCATGATGCATGGCGGATGATAATATTCTAGTTTTCATTGTAAAGCTGTATTTTTTCTGGTCAGATGGAATTTGCCATGTATATGTTGATAAATCTGCTAATATGGAAATGGCAAAGCGCATTGTCTTGGATGCAAAAGTAGATTATCCTGCAGCCTGCAATGCGATGGTAAATTTCAAACCATCTTTTTTATTTATTCAGTGTGGTTTTAATCCTGATAACTTCCATGAGTTACACGTGTAAATCTGGATTCACTTTTGTTAATTCTCTTTCCTTTTTCATGACCTGGCACCTTTATTTGGTGGTGTTCTTTCATTGTACACAGGAAACACTTCTTGTGCACAAGGATTTGGTGCAGACTGTTGGGTTCAATGAACTCACAGTTGATCTTCGCACTGAAGGTAGGGATTTTCCTTACGAGAAATACTACCCAATCATGATTACGTTATTTTCTGAATGTTCATTTTGACTTCTCTTCCGGCATTATTTCTGTCCAAACAACATCAAATTGAAATTCCTGTGATCTTGATGGCAGTCCAGTAATCAAGTTACCTTATTAATTTTCATATTGGTTTGTAGTGTTTCATCTAGAATTTCATTATCTTAATCGAATGATGATATAGAAGGTAGTAATCTTTAATTATTTAGCAACAAATTCATAGAAGGTAGTTTAATTGATTTTATATGCAGGTGGCAGCTACAATGCATGTTATAACTTGTTGCACTGAAAGAACAATGTTATAAATAATCTATAGTTCTGCTTTTCGGATACCAATACCAGAAGCTTTTGTCCTCTATGTTCTGAAATTGCAGTTACATTTCAATGACTTTTGTCAGTCAGATCATTTTCTATGTTAAATAACATTTTATTTTCCCCATAGTTCAGTCTATTTGTTTCAAGTCAGAAGACTTGTGACCAAGAGATTTTATTTTCCACATCTGTTTACTTGGACATTACACGGGAATGCTCATTTTGTACATTTGCTTTAACTGCCATCAAAATTGAAAATAGTTCGTTGCATAAGACAGTAAGTTCAGCCCTTTCAATGTTTCAATTCTGGAATCAATGTAACTTAGCTAGTGAGGCATCTTTTCAAATCTACTTTTCTTTCTTTTCCTTTATAATATGATGTCATAACCTAATGTTTACATGTTTCCTTAAAATGGGAACCCTCAATCAATTATGTTTTGGGCTATATTACCCTTTTATTATCATTTACCAGTTTTGTCTTTCGATATCCACCACTTAAATTATAGTTTTTGGGGGATGATTTTTGGTATAGCAAAACTTAGAAGTTGCTCAAGACAGACATCTAGAATGAATCATTTCCATATTTACTTGTCAAAGGATCCCTGAATGCCCCACACGTCTTTTTCAGGTGTTAGTTTTTATGGTGGACCAAGGGCAAGCAAGGAGCTGAACATTCCAGAAGTACATTCATTTCACCATGAATATAATTCTATGGCTTGCACTATTGAGATTGTTGATGATGTGTTTGCTGCCATTGATCATATACATCGATATGGAAGGCATGTTTTCTCAACAGTAACAACACAGATATTTCTTAATTCTCAAAACACTTGTACACACACATGATTTACTTGAAGATCCTCATGTTCTTTTCTACTTTTATTGGCAGTGCACATACCGATTGTATCATAGCAGAAGATGATGAAATTGCTGAAGTTTTTCTACGTCAAGTTGACAGGTAAGAATGCTTCACTGGTATTGCCCTGTTCTTCACGTTTTTCAAGTTATCTGGACTGCCAAATTTAACATGCTATATTTCTACTACTTTCTGTTTCGTAGTAAAATTTTCTCTTTACTCAATGACCCATAATGTAGCTCTGTATCACATTGTTTGTAATTTACAATTGCAGTGCTGCAGTTTTTCATAATGCAAGCACAAGGTTTGCTGATGGGGCTCGATTTGGATTAGGCGCAGAGGTAAAATATTGTTTCACAAATATTTTGAGCATCATTTGAATTATTCTTGGTTCTCATAGTTGATACGCATTATGTATGAATAGGTTGGAATAAGTACGAGTAGAATTCATGCTCGCGGTCCTGTTGGAGTTGAAGGATTGTTGACAACAAGATGGTACAATATGCTTATGATTTTTCATGTGTGGTTTGACTTAGATATTCTTGCCCTCTTTTCTCTGAGCATCATATACAAAATTCATTTGTGGATTCATCTTACAAGGATTTATAGGCCAGTTGTATAATGTTAATTGTTTAGAATAGACCACTTTCAATTGTGCATCCAGGAATTTGATTGCACGTGATAGGTTCTAAAATTGGGGAATTTGATAGATTTAGTTGTCAACGAACTTTCAGCATAGGGGAAATTTAATGGCTATTTAGTTGAAGAAACTTGTTTATATAACGTTAATATGCATGTCCATGTTTGCTAACAGGAATTGTTCATTATTCTGAAAGGAAGTCCATGAACTCCAATTTCTAATTTGGATGTTGATCATCCTACCATTTTTATCATCACATATGCAGGATTCTAAAAGGTAGCGGGCAGGTAGTGAATGGTGATAAAGGGGTAATATATACTCACAGGGATGTAACTCATCAAGGGAATGACTTTGCCCTGAAGTCGCTCTAAAGTGAAGATAGAAGAAATAAGGGTGTTACTTGTAGTCAAATGAATCTATATCTTCCTCACTAGAAAATAAGAAAATTATGCTGTATTGGTGTTTGATGATGACAACGATGACGACAATGATGCCTGCCCTTATTAGTGGCCGTCACTTCTTCTATTGTATACCATGGTCTTATTATATGCTGTGCATAAGACCAATCTCCTGTTGTTTCCTCTTATTACCATCTAATCTTTACTTTAGGCAGGTGATAAATCTCTTATTTCTTGACCTGATTAGAATTAGTAAATGTAGTTGATTGATCATGTTCTCTTGATATTCAAAAATGATTTGCATTTTAGATAGTATGTGGCTGGGTAATGGTTTCCTTCAAAATGCTTCATGGCAAATTATCAGGTGATGTTTATTTGCGAGCGACTAACAATCTTTTTTATTTGCGACTCAAATTTCTTTTTTGTTGCTTTATTTATTTTTTGTGGCACTAGTCGCCTCCAAGACTAAAATAAAGGTTTCGACCTAGGCTCTGAAATGGAGTCAAAAGTTATCAAAAATATTTATAAAAAAAATTGAATACAGTGAGAGATGCTAGGAGAGTAGACTACTTTACTATCAATAACTTGCAAATTGTGGAAAGTGTTTCCCAAATTCCAATAATGTGATACTATGAACTTTTCACGTCACTTTTGTTTAAAGAAAAATAAAGAGCAATCAAATCCTGTTTTCAATTGCTTCTGGCATGCAAATAATACGCAGTTCCTGCAGGGTGGTGACAAACTTCAACCCTTCTGGAACCATACTCGGTTTCTTCCTTCTTTTTATAGATGAAGTCTTGAGACATGACAGTGCATCTTTCTCAACTCTCCATTCTTCTACTTCCTTTAACCCATGAAGATTAAGAGTTTCAAGTTGAGGAAATCCATTAGAGCAGAACATTTCAGAAGCTTCATCTGAATCTTCATCCATTGACAGAAATCTCAAATTTGAAAGCTTCTCTAGAATAACTATTGGATCCCGCTTCAACTTAGAACCAAGCAATGCTGACTTGGAATGGCTTGCTGGTAGAAATTCCAGGTTTTCTTATAGTTGCTTTACTGAGATTTTGACAATCAGAAAGTGCTTTTAAATTTGGAAATGAAATTCCTGGTGACATCAACATTTTCAAGGAACAGCTTAATCCAAAAATGGGAAAATTTAGAACTATATCTGTTTCCTCTATTTTCTCAAATTCTATTCCTAGGTTTCGAAGATGTAGTCAATTTAAGCACTGCATCCATTCTTTATCTTCTTGGCTTTTTGTTGAAGCGGATGAGATTTTTCTATCGAATTTCAAATGAGATTTTGTTGTTTTTTAATCCTAAAAATCTATATGTAAATCTTTTTTGCTTGTAAATGTACGTCTCGCCTTAAATTGGTTGTAAATGTATCTTTTTTGGTACTATTTTACTGCTATATAAGCAGCATAATCTAATGAAAGTAAGAGACATTTGAATCTCCAATTTAGTGTCTGTTTCTTTGTTTGTGTTTTATGCGAGAGAGAAAATCAATAGTGGTATCAAAGCCTTCATCTTAAGGGGCCTTTTCTTGTTCTGTCTTTGTGTGTTTGTAAGAGAGATTAGAGAGCCATTTCACAAAAAATTTGAGAATTTCTTTAAAATGTCATTCAGCAGTTATTTCCCTCCACCTATTTTTTTAGGTGAGAACTATGACTTTTGGGCTATCAGAATGAAAGCATTCTTGAGAGCTCATGATTTGTGGGAAGTGGTAGATACTGGAAGAGATCCAGCTCCTTCGCCACGAAATCCAACTTTGGCACAAATCAAATACCATAGTGCTAAACTTGAAAAGAAATACAAAGCCTTAACTTTCATTCATCAACACCATTATGTTATAAGAATTGACAAAACCTATGCAATTGAAGAAGTACAGAGTATCAATCTGTTGGACAATATCTCTATAAAGCCGATAAAGCAATCGAAAACCGATAAAGCTAACTTTATAGTTTATCAGTTGAAGAATGTCTATGCCACAGTAACCTAATGTATACTTGCCAATTTTGATATGCTATTATAAAACTAATTCTTGGAGTTCAATGGACTTCATCAGGAGAGTTGTCCACTTCATAAAGAAAGTATAACCATTATGAGTTTGTCTTAGGATGCTAGCAGTTGAATTCTACAAGGTAGTAATGGGTACAGGGCACAAAAGTTGGTTAACATGATCTTCCAACAAAAAAAAAATTGTAGGACAGAAAGGTTTATGCTTCAATAAACGTCTTGAGGTTCTTCATCCACCCCAAGAATTCCCGACTGTCTTTGTTGATCATGTACTCATGGAGGAAGTTGGTTGTGCTGGGCTTTATTCCTCTAATCTCCAGGTACTTGTGGAAAGCATTCCTCAATTTCTCATCCAAATCACTGTAAAAGATAAAAAAATATACTCACATTACTAAACTGATCAAAGCAAATTCACACTGACCACCATTCGATGAGTGACAATAGCTTACTGGAAGTTAGGGCCCTCATAGGCAATTTGATCTTCCAAAGTTTCTGGATTTTTAACTGACAGGCTGTCAATAGCAATCTCATCAGGGTAAGCAACACAGTGGAACTCTAGAGAAGTTCCATTTTTTTTAGACACAGTAACAAACAATGGGATGCTAGATCGAGTTGGCTTCTGAATATCATCACTGTCATTATCAATGTCATTTTCTTCCCCAGTAACAAGATCAGGCATTTGAACTTCAACCTTCACAAGTTCTCCTTCATATTCTCTAGTCAGTATTACAGTTTGTTGCCCCGCATTGTCATCAATCTTGAAAGGGAAGCCTTTTGGAATCTCTTCAACCTATTAAGCACAGAAGAAAAGAAAAAATATAAATGATCACAAAAATGCTACTTTAAAAGATCAAACTGGGCAGATCTTTAAAAAAAAAATGCTTCTATCAGAATGGAACTATTTCCACATCAGATAAGAAAATAAAAAAAATCAAAATATCTACCCAGTATTACTCAATTATACTATGCCTTACAGAGTGTTGGACAAAGTGAAATCTACCAATTATTTTATGAAATTCAATTTTGGGAACTGATTCCCAATTCCATATATGCAAGTACAAAATCTGACATGCTGGTTTTTTGAATTCCTAGGTTCCAATTGGTTAGATGTTAATTTGAAATGAAGGTGAATTTAGATTTCTGTTTTACCTGAAAAATCATAAAACATCAATTTGATATCATCAAGCACCTATTCACCTTAAATTCTCATCCATGGATGCAATCAACCCAAGTTAAATTCTATGCAAGTCAAGTCACTTGAACAATTTCTTTCAAAATTTATGGAATTCACCTATGAATGTCACAATTTAAATTATAAAATTAACTAGACCTTGCCTTATTTAACTAACCAATAACCTGGTCATCATTTCTCACTCTATCTCTTCATAATTGCATGTAGGCCATTTTGGGATAGGGAGAAAAAACAATTGAATTCACCTCTTTATCTGTTTTACACTCAATGCTAAGTTGAATTCAATTATGTTGTAGGCATTAGTGTACCATACTTAACATGAGAATCTACTTGTAAATGAATTCTTCTATACCATTCATTTGCAAATAAAATGTATTTCTACTGGTTACCAACCAGTTTCTTCTGTTAGCCAACATACTCATATCTCAGCGACCAAACAAAGTTATGATCAGAGTTCAAATGTAAGTCTAAACTAATCTGACTCCTTTACATTGTCCTAGACACATGGCCCAAGTTCTTGAAAGCCAAAATCAAACACAAACAGGACATTCGGAATTTCATTTGCTCCATTTTCTTAGCAAAAAGAGTATACATAATTAAAGAATATTTATTACAATTTTCCTCAACAACTAAACATAACATCAAATGCCTTTTAATGTGGAAAGAAATTATATATCTTTTCATTCCTGAATCAAAACAATACAAAACAGAAACAGCCACTCAACTATGCTTAAAAAAACAGGGCCCAACAATCACCGCCATTTTTGCTTCCATTTTCTAAGCAACCCAACAAAACCAGAAGCAAGAAAACACCAAAAAAGTACTCACCCGGTAGTGATCATCGGTTTCCTGGGCCACCTTGATCTCTGAGTCAATGACTCGGAGTAGCATCTCGCTTGAACTCGGCTTCTTAGCATCAGCAGCCGTAGAAAAACATCGTAGAACAACAGTGGGTTTTTGGGAAAATTTAGCATGCTGGTTCACAGCGGGACAGAGCGCAAAAAGGTAATTTCTTTGGCTTCCTCGAACGATTCGACTCGCCAACGGAGCGAAATTCGATGCCGATTTGCGGAGAATTGCAGCGAAAGCCATTTTTTTTAGGGTTTTAGAACAGATGAAAGTAAGGGTTTTAATTTTAAGGGTTTTAGGGTTTTCTACGTTGAGCCATTTCGGTATATTCTCTACAGTTCTATTTCTTGACGGTGAATGCAGTATCCACTGTGATGCTGCCATGTCATATGTGAAGGGTTGATAAAAATAAAATAGAATAAAATAGTTTAGATTTAATAAAATTAATATTTGGATGTTTACAATTTTTTTTTTTAAATTGTTGTTGAGTCTTTTATATTAACAATTAGTCCTTTTGTCATTTTTTTCAAATTTTTTGTTAAAAATAAAAAAAAAAAAAAATATGTTATTTTTCCAAAACACTCTCATTTTCAATCTCTATATATTTTTTTTTCCTTCATCTTCTTTCTATTTTCCTTCATTTTCTTTTCCTTTCTTTTATTTTTTTCCCATTCTTCTTCGTAAAAAACCCATATTCATATATTTTCTTATTTATTTTTTTTGTCATGTGATGTTTTTTCTTTTTCTTTTTCTTTTCTTTTTTTTGATTAATTAATTGTGTAAATTTTGAGTTTGTTAAAATTAAAGGAAGTAAAATATATATGTGGATATTATGATTAATGAAATTGTATGAAGAATGAAGTGTTTGATTGTACAGAAAATAAAGAAAATTTGAGATATGTTTTAATGGAGTGACATGTAAAAGAAAATTTGATGAAAAATGAGAAGTATTTTTATTTTTTTAACTATAATTAACGGCCAAATAGATAGAATGATCAATTATTGTGACGAAATCAAACGTAAAGAAACTTATAATTATTTTTTAAAAATATAAAAATCTAAATATTAATTTTGCTAAAACTTAAAGACTAAATAGTATTTTACCTTAAAAAAATATTCTTAATTTGGGACTTGTTTGGTTGGGATAATGTTTTGAGTTGCTAAGAAAAAAAAACTATACAAAAAATATCAATCTAAAATTATTTTATCTTAAAACTCTCAAAAAATTTTCTCTTCCTTCTCTCTAGGTTTCTGTTCTTAATGCATATTGGATTTGCCGCCATCCTAGTCCAATAGTACCTCCTTTTCTCCTTTCTGTAAGTTTTTCTTCCTTTTTGGTAGTGTAGTTCAGCTGCTGTGGCTAATAACCTGGGATTTTAACCTTTAAAGTTGTTTCTCTCCTCCTCGTGGTGGAGCTAGAAAGTTTTATTAGTCTTAAATTAATAGAAAATTTTAATATTATAAATTATATATAATTTTTTTTAAAAGAGTCAAATAAAAATTTATATATAATTTTAATATTATTAAAGGAATTAAATTTAAATCAGTAAAAAATTTTAATATTATATATTATATATAATTTTTTTAGGATTAATTAAAAATTTGTATATAATTTTAGTATTATTAATTATATATAATTTTTTTTTAAATTAATTAAAAAATTTACAGTATATATATATAAAATTTAGAGGACCAATTAAAATATATATATATATATTTAAAAATTTTAAGGATTCAAGGTTATTCCCAGCGCCTTCTAGTTTCGCCAGTACCCCTTCTTAAACGAATGAGATTTAAAACACTAAAACTTGATTTTTTCACGCAAAGGAGTGGTGCTTGTGTGAGTTTGACATTTCTTCATGGCCATGATCCATTTTTAAGTATTTATATCTTATTTTCAACTGAAATGCTCTAATGATTGTACGGAAAAATTATAATAACGTTGTCCTTTGAAATTTTTATCTATCACTCCCTCTCTAAATTTATCTCAATAAGATCTTAATTATCACGAGTCAAATCTATAAATCACTAGTAATTAATAGAAAAGTTTCAAAATTAAAGAGTATAATCTCTCTTTATAAAATTAATTTTTTATTTCTTGATATCTAAACAGATGTTAAATTTACTAGATTTCTTGAGTTTGTTATAATCATTCCCCTCTGATGTGGTGTTATTGTGGCCATAATCCTTAATATAATGAATTTCTTATATTTTTCTCACAACAAAAAACTCTAAAAATAATTTTTAAATAACAATTCCAATATATTTTTAATATTTCGAAAATATAATTAAAAATGAATTTTCAACTTAATTCTGTGCAAAATTTTAAAATATAATTTTTTTCCTTATATTACATAAAATATATTACATTCATCAAATATCAATTTGACACCAACACCTCAACTTTGGTCTGACTACCAAAGCTTCATAGATATAATATTCCTATCAACAACCTAAAAATCATTTCAAGGTCAGAATTCTCTAATTGTAGAACTTTCTCTATGGGTAAATCCCTTTACATCAATCTTTTCCTCATTTTCTGTATTCAAGAAGTACCAAACCTCAATTACAGGTCGTAATGTTGAAGACCCCATTCATCCTTTTTGGCTCAAAATTTCATTGTTGTGTCTCTTTTCCTTACCCTCCCCTGCCAAACCCATTAATTGATCTTTGAAGCCTGCCATTGTGGCATCCAACAATCAAAATACCACAAATTCTAGTCTTGAGACAATAAACCTCAACTACTCAGAATAAATCATCCATTTGATCCCTTCAAAACCTACATATCTAACAATGCAAAGGAACATTTTAGCAAGGGAAATAATAGCACCAAAGCCTTTCAAAGGCTGGATAGTGAAAGAAATAATGGAGAAGGCCTGACAACTCCAGCACGAGTTAAAAAGCCACAAAGTTAAACCCAACACTTTCATATACATAATTAAGCATGAGACTGATGTGAAAAGAATCATAGAATGAAGCCCATGGAATATAAGCAATCAAATTTTGGTGAATAAGGATACAAACAATTGAAGAAATTGATTTTTCTAAAACACCCTTCTTGGTATAGGTGCATGGTCAACCACCAAATCATCTAAACAAGGAGAATGTTGAAAGTATAGGACCATTTTTGAAAATTTGCTTGAGATAGATCTCAAAGAAGATGCTTCAGGGTGGATGCGATTTTTAAAAATGAGGGTTATGGTAAATTCCCAGAGATGGAGGAAACAGATTGTTAAAGAGATTAATAAACTATGAAAGGGTGAAGAGCTTCATTGGATGCTAAGATCATGCGAGAAATGGTTGAATGCAAGAGATAAGAATACAAAATTCTTCCATGCAGCAACAATCTAAAGAAGGCAACACAACCAATTAGTGAGGCTTAAAAAGGAGAATGACACATGGTGTGAAAATGAAAATTACATCAGAGGCATAGACGCATAGTTCAAGACTATTTTCAAAATTTGTACAAAGGGCAAAGAACTGAACATGTTGAAGAGGTAATTAGCTATGTTCAAATAGTAATATCGCAAGAACTGAACTATACTCTTATTGCTCCTCCCATCTGAAGTAGAAATTAAAGAAACAGCTTTCAATCTTGGCAGTTTTAAGGC
This sequence comes from Aleurites moluccanus, assembly GCA_948193065.1. NCBI lineage: Eukaryota > Viridiplantae > Streptophyta > Magnoliopsida > Malpighiales > Euphorbiaceae > Aleurites > Aleurites moluccanus. Next base: position 12,309 of record CANXYC011524506.1, on the reverse strand, counting down.
CTCAATGCTAGATGGATTCTCTGGTATCTTTTTCTATAAATATTGGTTAGTTGTAGGTCCCAAGTTATAGAGGCAGTGCAAATTTTCTTCAATTTTGGGTTCCTACTCAAAAGACCTAAATAAAATCCGCATAGGCCTTGTTCCAAAAATACCCTATCCTAAAACTATAAACAATTCCGCCCCCGTAAGCCTTTATCACTTCACTTATAACATCATATCTAAAACCTTAGCCAACCATCTGAAACCTTGGCTCAACCAAATAATTTCACAAAACCAGTCAACTTTTGTTCTAGGAAGAGCTATTGGAGATATGCCTATGAACATTTTCATTAAAACTAATAGAACCAAAACCCATAGGAATGTGGCGTTCAAAGTTGATATTTCAACGGCCTATAAGGTGGATTGGAATTTTTTGAAGTAAGTGATGCTTAAGATAGGTTTTAGTGTATAAGTGTTTCATCTTATAATGTAATTAATTAGTCACCTAGTAGTATCCTATTTTATTGTCATTAATGGATTACCAACTCTTTTCTTTTATCCCTTTCTTGGCTTAAGACAAGGGGATCCAATTTTCCCTAATTTGTATTGGTTTGTGACTAATGCTTTTTCAGGTATGCTGGAGGGTGCTCATTTAAATGGCAATCTCAAAAGCTATCATGTGAATAGAAAGATGTCCATTAGTTCCCAGTGTTTTGTTTGCAGAAGATACATTGTTATTTGGTAAAGAATCAATTCAGAAGGCAACTACTCTCATGGAACTCGTAAAGAAATTTTGGAAGGCATTAGGGCACTCTATTAAACATGGCAAGTCAAGTGTGTTCTTCAGCACCAACTCCCTCTGTTAATCATGTTGCAATTCTCAGTTTCATAAATATGGCAAAGGTGGACCCCTTAAGACAAGTACTTAGGTCTTCCATCAGTTTGGGGAAGGACTAAACATAAAGCTCTTGCGTCTCTCAAGGAACGTATCATTTAGAAAGCTCGATCCTGGAAGCACAAGTTTCTTTCAGGTAGCTTAGGAAGTCCTCGTTTAAGTTTTTCTTATAGCCATTCCAAAATACATGATGACCATCTTTAAACTTCCTAATAATTTATGTGAACAAATGGATTCTTGGGAGATATTATAAAAAAGTCATAGAAAGAGTATTGGTGTGGGAAAATGAGAGAACCTAACAAGATCAAACAACAAAGAAGGCATGGGCTTAAAAGACATTCAAGGATTTAATGCAAGGCAATGTTGGAGACTTATCATGAATCCTGTTCAACAGTTTTTGGGATCCTAAAAATCACTATCAAGCTTCATAAATTAGGAATAGCTTATTGGTAGAGAAGGTCATACTATCGATAATGGTAAAGAGGTTTTGATATGGTAGGATCTGTGGATTCTATCTCTTCCTAATTTTAGAATTCAATCCATAAGACTACTGGAAGCATGTCAGAAATATCTTATGACAGATTTGATGAATCAAAATCAGAGGTCATGGAATTTGAGCAAACTCAAAAAAAATATGCCACTTGCAATGCAATTTCAAAGATCCAAAGTGAGCAAACATCACCATCCTCATCTTTGTCAACCTCTCAAACTTCATAGACTCAAATTTGGAAAGTTAGAGCTCCCCCCAAAACTGAAAATTTTCTTATGGAAAGCCCTTAGGAACTCTTTACCAACTTGTGAGAATCTAGCGAGAAGAAGAATAGTGGAGAATGCTTCTTGCAATATATGTGGAACCAAGGAAGAAACTATTGAGCACGTTTTCTTTTTCTGTGAACATATTAAAATGACTTATTTTCCTAGTAACCTTGGTTATTTCAAAAATTCAGTTGGCTTCGTCTCCATAAACAATTGGTGGAACAAAGTTATTCACTCCTCAAACCAAGATCTCTCGTGTGTCATGCAAGAAATAATTTTCTTGGCTTGGCTTATTTGGAAAGCTAGGGATGACGTTGTTTTCAAGAAGTCCACACCAGACCCTATTATCATTATTAGAAAGAGTTGCTCAGATGGAGTTCAGAGTCTATCCTTACATGCAAAGTAGTGCTCTCCCTCTCCCTCTCTGAATCCTCTTACTTGCAATCTTGGTATCCACCTAGTATGGGTGTCTTTTGCCTTTTATTTTGATATGTTGCTTTTTGTGATAAACATGAGTATACTTGTATTGGAGTTATTTGGAGGGACTATCATGGTGCAGTCGTTGAAGGTCTCCAAGGTAAAAGAAAATGTTCCTCGGCCTTGCAAGGTGAAGTTCAAGCATGTGAAATGGCTGTCAACATGGCAATCAGACTAAGGATCTCCAATGCTCATTTGTCGACTGATTCTAAGATTTTGGCTCAAGCTTTCTAGCCTAGTTTTAGGTCCATTAATATTCAAGCAAATGTTAATAATATCAAACTCTCTCTTAATTTGCTTCAAGATTGGAGAGTTGTTAAGATCAATAGGATAGTAAACAAGGTGATAGATTAAATTGTCAAGAATGCTCTTGATAACTCTTGTAATATAGAAAAGTTTTATAGTTCATCACTCTTGGACCATATGGGTTGATATGTGCTGATACCCGTTTTGAATTTTTTGCTTCATATACCTCTATTATTATGGAGTGGCAGATGTAAGATTTTTGAGAAGTGAGAAGTGACACTCCTTCGTATTTAGAAAATAATATAAAAATTATAAAAAAAAAATGTTATGAATTAAAAATTAAAAAAATAATTTTTTAAAATAAAAAATTATCTTATTAATTTTAATAAAATTTAAGAATTAGATAGTAATTTATCTTAAAAAATTTAAAAATTAAAGGATAAAAAAGTAAAAAATAAAAGAATATATAATTATATCATATTTTATTATGAATTAAAAATTAATTTAAAAAAATTATTTTATTAATTTTATAAATTATAAAGTTTAAATAGCAATTTAATATTAAAAAAATTTTAAAATTAAAGAAAAAACGTACTCCATGCCACGCTGTGGATCCTCAGTTATTATGTATATATAATATTTTTTAAAAAATATATCTCAATTTTAATAATAAACAAACTCGAATTGATAATATTAATCATTTGATTATTGTATAAAATACAAAAGATGATAAATTATTTTCATTCTAAAACATAGATAGTAAATATAATATATATAATTTATTAAATTAAGTTTTTTTTATAAAAGTTAAATTAAGTTAAATTTTAATATATTATATAAACCAAAGAAAATTAAAAAAAAATAATAAATTTATTCTACAAATAGATTTGAACTTTTGGATACAAACAAACACTTCATCACCACTACACAATCAGAGAGTTTCAAATGGCCGCAACATGACACACCGTTTGGTTTGTCCACGTAAAAACGCCGACGTTTGATTGCCAAAACAAAAAACAAACAGAGCAGCACATCAATTATTATTTTTTAAAATAAATCAAAACAAAAGACATCATAACTTCATAAGCATGCAATTACCAGTGTTTTTTCTTTATCCTTTTTTTTTTTTTTTTTTTTTTTGCTTTTTTTTTAATAATGTAAAATATTAAAAAGCAAAGAGTGTCAGTTTTTTAGGGATATAAACATTCCATAAGGAGAAGAGTTTTGTGGTGGTGATTGTGGCTGTGTTGATGGTGGTTTTGCATTCATGGGAATTTTATAAAAGATCAATCTGAAAGGCACCCAGTACCTAAAATTCTTTCTTTTTCAGTCTATTGTGAAAAAGGGTGTATTTTTAGAGAGAGAAGGACTCATTCTTTAGAGAGAGAGATATGAAGGAGTTCTTTGGGTGTCCAGGGAGAGTGAGTAGTCTAGGACTGAGAGTTGGGCAGTTTGTGTTTGCAGCAGCTTCAATTGGAGTAATGGTCTCTGCTCGTGGATTCTTTAACTCCACTGCTTTCTGGTAATTTCATTTCTAATCCCCTTTCTTTTTTCAAGTTTTCTTTTGTGGGTATGCAAATTAGTTGCTGGCTTTCATTTATTCTGTTGTCTGTTCAACATCTATTAATTTTGGAATTGATGTCGATTCATCTATTACTGGTGTAGCACACCAGTGACCCATTTGATTAGTAAAATTCTGTCATTGCTTTTCGTTAATGTATTTTACTTTTGATAGGGGGTGTGGGGTTTGCTTGGAGGATGAGTTGTACTATCAAATATTTTTACTAGTTTTTAACAATTCAAGAGCAATGACAGGGTATGGAAACAGTATACTTGTGTTTTCGCTCGAATTAATGTAGAAATTTGGGGAAAAGTAGGCCATATTTCTAATGCTACTGTTTTTACTTCTGCATATAGCACTATCAAGGTTAAGAATTAAGAGTCCTTATAACTGAAGGCATTTCATTGGTTGGCGGTCTTCAGCAGGATTAATGCCAGTAACTTGTAATGGGTATGGGAAGAGGCATAATTATTGACAATGTATCCTGATGCTAGATTTATGTGTTACCACTTACCACAATAGTGAGTGATCGACAATTTTTCCTTATTTTCCATCCCATTTCTCTGCTTTGGGTCCATTATGGAATGGAATATGTTCTCTGTTTTTTTAAGGGTATAGTGGAGTTGGTTAGAATACTTGGAGGGATTTGAGCAGCTATTATGTCATGCTTTGATTGCAGTGGTTTGATCTATTTGGGTGATGGTGTGATTAATGCTTGCCTCTTTAGTTATTATGGGATAGTATTGATTTCATATTTCTAATCTTTGTAGTGTTCTGCTTCTGGGATGTAATTGGAGAGTTTTACTTTGTTATTTTGTTAGTTCTGTCATCATAAGTTTAAGGGTTTAAAATTCCTTGAGATTTGACCTATATAGACTTATGACCCTGACTCTACCTTTTAGTCCTTGATATATTAGCTATGAAATTTTCGTTATACTTTAGCGCTTTAAATTTTGTAATTTGATTGTACTTTGTCTATGAATCATTATATCTAAAACTCTAGTCCTGCAAAAACCTTACACTTTATGCGAGTACGAGGACTAAAGTAACTAACTTGAAGGTTGAAATAATAGAGATGAAAGTATATATTACACTTTATGCAAGTACTAGGACTAAAGTAACTAACTTGAAGGTTGAAACAATAGAGATGAAAGTATATATTAGGCTAAATCTCTCTGGTAGTTTTTAGTGATTTCCGCAATTTTTAAGCTTTCACTGCTTAAAGAGGATGCTTCCTAATTATTCTCTTCTTTCTTTACTTTGATAAATACTTTGTTAAATGAGAAGGGGGAAAGTTGATATTCATGTAGAAAGCCCTTGTAAATAAACAGTTGAAGGGTTTGGTTGACAATGACTTATTTTTGCATTATAATGCAATCACATTCAAGCCCGTGGATTTGATAGGCAATTCAATCTATGAGCCCACTTATAATTGACAACAGAAAAACATATGATAGTGGTATGAACCTTCCAAATTTGGATCATGCACCCAAAATTTGTCATAACAGAGTCAATAAGCTTTTAAAACAATGCATAAAATGGGTGTTTTCTTCATGCTGTCTTATCAATATAGAGATTTGTAATTGTGAAGAGCATAAGGCATTCAATGACAGAACTGATTATAAATCACGGAGAGACAGAGAACAAAACACTTCCTAATTTCTATGCTTTAAATGAATTGTTGATCAACCATGATAAACTATTTCTCTGTTGCGAAATACTTGTCTCTTGTCATAGTTTTAGAGGATGTATGCTAGCCTAATTGATATTTCAGATTTGGTAAGATGAATCTCATTATTTAGCAAACTAAGTACCAAGATCAACCATATTATATCTATGATTGGGGACCTAGAAGGAGTCATGAACTGATGTTGGAATTATATTCTTTTAATTTTGTGTATCATACATTCTTCATATGCATGTATATTCCAAGCAAATATTTTAAACATAGCCAATTCGATAAAGTTGATGACAATTGGGGCAAGGTATGGTTTTTATTTCACCCTCGCTTGATAAGAAGAACCACTAAACAATCATTTTGAGTTGGGAAGGGATTTATTACCATCTAATATGATTATGTGAAAGTTCAATGTTGTGGGAATTCATATGGTAGGTTTTTGGGTGTTGTTACTTATGTGATTTGGTTAGATGGGGATTGCAGTTGTACTCAGGGCATTGAGGCATAACTAGAACTAAAATGTTGAACAGTCCACTTTTTATTTCCCGTCTTGCTAGCCAGATTGTAAAGGGTATTAGCCACATATACTGATCCCCCTCCACTATTTTTTACATTTGTTTCTCTGACTAGGCATAAAATTCCTTTGATCCTTAAGAGTAGAAAGCAGTTTTGTTTTTCATTCCTTTAAGATAAGCCATGGACTTCCCATTTGAATAAAGCTTGCCCGTTCGGTGGTTTTGGGATCTACATCCTAAACACATTGCTTACCCATCTGATGCTTCATGTCTAACATTGTTTCTTTGTATATTTTTTCATTTAAAAATTGATAGTTTGTATCCATGGGCGTAGTAATTCTAGGACTTTTGGATGTTATTTAAGACAAACTGATGGATATGAATGTCCAAAAATGTGCATGCATGTCCATTCAAATATGCCTGGCAGTTCTGCTACTCATGCATGTTGATTTCAATATTATATGTTTTTTTGGGTACATTTTCTTAACAATGCATCATTATCCTATGTGATGGTACTGCAATTTTGACATGTGCATATTGGTTTCAGCTATTTGATTGCATCAATGGGGCTTCAGGTTCTTTGGAGTTTTGGGCTTGCATGCCTTGATCTGCATGCTTTGAGATCAAAAAGGAACCTGCAAAATCCCGTCTTAGTGAGCCTATTTGTTGTTGGCGACTGGGTAACTATTTCTTGTACATATTTTTTTTTTGCAACTGAATATTTACACATGTTAAGTCTTAATGTATAAATAAATTGTTTTTCTTTAGATCTGTGTTTATGGCCCCATAAGTTAATTACTGAAAGGATGGAACAGTTCTTACAGCAGAATCATTTAATAAAAGTTTAAAATCAAATGATTGAGGTAAAGTGTATCGCGGATTGTATTCTTGTATGCAAAAATTAGAATAGATTAAAATTTGTGTCAATTGTTTAAAAATGCCAATAAGTTAAAATTCTTGAATGAGAAAAAGATACCTGTGCATTTATCTTCTATTGTCCAATGAACACCCAGAACTAGTGGCACGGAGTTTGGACTGGCCCATTTAACTGGCTTTTTTTTTTCTTCATCTCTTTGTTTATATTTTTTTTATTTGTTGAATGTAATTAGTTTTTAAATTTGTTCTCTATTGTATATTGCTATACAATAAATGAATTTGAGAACTCTCTAAAATAAATTTATATATTAATACAAAGTGTGATAATAAAAGAAAAGAAAAATAATAAACATATACCATAAATTAGTATTGTTATAAGAATTTATTTTAGTACAAGTAAATCATGAAAAATGCATAGTGAATAGATGTTTTGGAAAAGGAAAATAGTATATATGTATGTGTGTATTTTGCTGTCAGGCTGGGTTTGTTGCGGCATACTTCCCTCATCCCAAATTGAATTTGGGTATAAAAGTATTGAACAAACTCATCCTAGCCAAATTTATATAGAATTTAGCCCTAAATTTCTGGGCCAAACAAGTTGGGGTCGAGCTAGAAAAGGATATACTCTTGAATGAGAGGAGGATAAGCCCTTATTCATTTGTCTTCTATTTTCAATGCAGTCAACACCCAGCCCCTGTAGCACAGATTTGAGTCCTATAGTTCTTAGATCCCTTTTCTGTCTTCCCTCCATCCACCCAATCTCCTCACCCACCACCCCACCACCCCCTCACTCCCCCTCCTCTTCTTTCCCTCAATTAGAAGTTTGTCATGGATCAGAGTGGACCACCTTCCAGAACTTTTGTTTTAGTTCTCTTTGGTGTTGACCTAGAGAGCAAATGCAAATAAGCCAACTTTTGATTGAAAATGAAGATGAATGGTCGTTGTCATTAGATGTTATATATGGTCTTTCTATAGTTCTTGGCTTCTTTTTATTGTTGTGAGATCTACAAAGTACTAATTAATGCTTTGTGCAAATTTTGACTATTTTGCCACCTTTGAGCACAGTTATGTTTGTCTTACTAGGAGAATTTGACCTTTTTGTTATTTTCTTGGCCTGCGTGATAATAACGTATCAGAATAGAATTGATGAGTTGGTTGAAAATATCATGGTCAGAAGAAATCATGAAATATTTGCAAAATCCCCAAGTTTGATATCTAAGCAATGACATTCTCTTCTCTTCCTTTTCTCATGTCCATAAACCTTCCTCTTGACCTTTTTTTTTTCCATTTTTTCTTTTATTTTCTACTTGGGTCATGTTTTCATCTCTTTGAAAAAAGTGAGGTTCTCATTACTAGCGGAATAGCAGTTACATGACCTTTTAATGATGTTTCAGAATTCAAATGCAAGTTGCAAATGATGTTCTGTGCCCAATGATATATACTAATCTGGAAATGTTGCCAATCCTATATGGTTGCATGTCACAGGACTATATTATTTATTTGCACTAATGTGCTGCTGTATAACTAGATTTAAGCAATCATGCTTCTTCATAAATTATTGCCACATTGTTCCTCTTTTAAATTAAGATATTTTCACTTATTGAATATGCACATAATTAACCTAATAAATTGTTTAAATTGCAGGTTACTTCTATGCTATCACTTGCAGCTGCATGTGCGTCAGTCGGAGTTACAGTTTTGTACACAAGAGACTTGCATTACTGCAAAGCACCTCCCTATTACCCATGCAGCAGATTCCAAATCTCCATTGCTTTGGCATTTATCTCATGGTCTCTCCTTGCCATATCTTCTCATGTTATGCTTTGGCTTTTGGCCAACGTATGAATTAATCAACACCACCCTCACAGAGCCAATTTTCTTCATTTTACCTTGTAAATATTGTTATTTTTGGAACATACCTGTTTTTCTTGGAAATGCAGAAATTATCCCTTTTCAATAGCAGGTTTCTTTGGCCTGTTTTGTTGAACTAACAAGATTGAAAAAAAATTAAGGTAACTATTGTTTGCGCCATACACTACTTTGATCTTGTTGGAATGAAATCAATTAGATGGAAAGTTTGACTTGATTCTGCTGGATTAGCATTAAAATTTTAGATAAATTTCTTCATTAATCTCAAATTAATACTCGAATAACATCAAGTTTTGAATTAATTAATTATTATTTAAATATTATATATATGATATAAAATATATCTTAAATTATATATAACTAAGATATTCTATTACTTTATGAATTACACAAGTTGAATATTATAATATTCGAACTTGGTTGTATTCGCTTTTTGAATTAATATGTGAGCTGAATGAAGTAGTTCTTAGTAATTTGACTCGTATTATGTTAATTTTACTCTCATGTCATTTGTAGCCAAAATTATAGCCTGGCTGCCAAGCTGGGTAGTTCATGAATTAAGCTTGAGTTAGAATTGAAGATGACCTGTAAATTGGTCTTATCATTTGTGTCATCCCAACCGCTCACTACCTTTACGTGTGGTGGGCAGTCAAATTTCTAACATCTTTGTCCAATTGACATGTATGCAAGTTGCTATAGCATTAGCATGTATGGTTTTTGGAAGCCTGAGGCTGAAGCTGTCACTACCATAGCATCAATATTCTTTTCAAACTCTTGAAAGCATTTTTATCAAAATAGGATCAAACCGTTTGATTAAATCGAAAAAATTGAAATTGAATTAAGAATTGAGTCGGTCAATTTTTTTACCCTTTTTTGAAGAACCAGATAAAAAATAGTGAATCAGTTAAACGAGATCGATTTTTTCGGTTTGGACGGGTCATTTTTTTATTTTTTTTATTTTTTTTATTAAAATGGTATTGTTTTGAGTTAAAAAAATTTAAGAGAATTTCAGTAGTTTTGTTTTAATTTTATCCGATGCTAAAATCTACCTGGTAAAATCATGATCTTATTGCATATTACTCTATTGCATGAGTAGATGTTTGAGCAAGTGAAAGTCCATAGTTTACTATATATATTATTTTTGACTTAATGTGATTAAATTGAGATTATAAGAAATATAACATTTTATAAATTCTTGATTTGATCATATTTATATTATATTTATTTTCATCATATATATAATAAATATCAAATTATATATATATATATATATATATATATATATATATATATATATTAATTTTTTTCGGTTTAATCGATTCGATCCCAATTAAATTTTTAATTTTTTATTTTTATCTATTTTTTAATCGGTTCGATTCTAAAAATATTGCTCGGAAGCAATTAAACTTGTTTTATACACTGTAATTATAGCCACAGCCCATAGCTGCAGCATTTGTTATGTTGCCTACCTTGTATAGTTGATATACCATGCAGTATTTTGTAGGGGTGGCATGGTTTGATAGATTTGAAGGTTTGTTGTAAAATTAAATTAATTTTTTTGGTTTGAAATTTTTTTAAATTAAATTAAATCACGAGTTTGAGTTCAGTTTAATTTAGTTTGATATTTTTTATTTATTGATTTTAAATTAAAAATATTTTTTATAAATTATCATTATTTTATTATAAATTAAAAAAAAAACATAAATATCGGTGATAAAAAATCTCAAAAATAATTTAATATATAATATAAAATTTATTTATTTCATTAATTAATACTCTTTAAATTTATATTTTTCTCAAGAATTATATTTTTTTATTTATTTTTAATTAATTTTCATGAATAATCATTTTCTTTAAATTTTAAATTAATATTAAATTAAAAAATATGTGTTTGTAAATAAAATAAAATCAAATTGTAATAATAGTAAAAAATAAATATATACATATACTTCGATTTTGTTCGATTTCAAATCAAGAAAAAAATATTCAAACTGTAAATTAAATTAAATTTTCGGGTTGCTTTATTTTCAAATTGAAATCAAATCAAATAATTATGAAATTATCAATTTCAATTTAATTTTATTAATTTAATTTGATTTCATTGATTTGATTTTCACTCTTAGTATTTTGTGATTTGCATGAGTTTTTGAATAAAAGAACCAACACCGGATCAAGATTCTTTTCATAATTTTGAAAGCAACAATTAAATTTTGCTCTAGTGTGTAATTTTTTTTTCTTTTTCTATGGGGGGAAATATAAAAACAGTATTTACTAGGACAACCCTCTAATTATTGGAAAGATGGAGGGTCTAAACAGAAATTTCTGAGTCTTATGAAATATATATATGTATTAAAACTTCAATCAATTATCTATTCTCTAAGATTCCAAATGGATCTTTCAAGACTCATACCATACCTGCAACTATGTCCAATTGTTACATTATTATAATTATTTTTTCCTTAACAGAAGGAAATCATAATAGCTAAAAGCTTTTGTTTATTTTATTAAATAATGTCAAGAATTGCATTAGTTTCATTTCTTCAAGCATTCCTAAAATATTTGTCAGATTGTAACATTTGACCTTCCAATTGTATTTAACATATTAAGTAATTTGTAGTGCTATGTTAGGTATATCACATCACATGGGAGGCATAGATCCCTTTTTCTCTAGTTTCTATTCTATTTCCAGTTGATTAAATTAAGAACAAAGTTGAGCCCTAAAAATGTTAAAAGATTTTAAATTCGACTATTATTGAGGCCTAAAAATATTAAAAGATTTTAAATTCGACTCTTAATTAAAAGATTTTAAATTCGACTCTTACACGTGTTGAATTTAAATTATATTTATAATATTTAATATAATTTAATCTAATAATTTTATTTTGATATGTATAGTTTTATAATTCTGTGAGATATATAAAATCTTTAGTAAAAAAAAAGTTATTTTTTAAATTCCTCAAAGATTACCTTTCACGAAGAAATCGTTGTACTAAACAATCGAGTTCATTGTTAAATACTTGAGAGAGATGGGAATAAAAATAGTGTCAAGCCATAGATGATTAAGTTAAAAAAATGCAAAAATCACTATTATAGGGTCAATGGAAAGAAAAATTGTGGAAGGTATATTCATATCAAAAGTTCTGAAATTGGGTTCATTCTTGACATGTTGTTTGGTATAAAGATTTGGAAATTGCACAATCAAAGAAACATGATGTCAAGAGTCTATTACACATTAATGCTAAAATATTGCTTGATAAGTGGAAAATTAGTTTTGGGCAATTATTGACATGTTAAAAGTTTTCCCTATAAATAGCAAGTTACAATCCACAAAGTTGAATTCTCTAATGACTTGTTTAAATGTAGAAATAGACAACTACTTACTACATAACCCACATAGGCATATATATATATATATATATATATATATATATATATATATATATATATATATATATAT
>CANXYC011523999.1:0-28659 GCA_948193065.1 Aleurites moluccanus | reverse complement strand
GGCTTGCGCTGTGGACTTTCACCCTGCCGATATCATTATCATCGTCCTCTGACCCCCTGCGCCACGTCTCAATCTCTAGTGTATAAAACTTAATAATATATATATATATATATATATATATATATATATATATATATATATATATATATGAACCTTACATATGTAATCATATCATAGTTGATAAAGTCAGAAGGAGTATTATGAGATTGAGTTATAATATGTGATAATTAATTAATTACTATTATTATTATTATTACTATATTTTTACAGAGAATAATTAATTAAGATAATAAAGTGAAGATAGTTTTCTTAGATGGGGTGGCATTGTCAACCATTATCTTTATTTAACCAAGATGTCTGGCTACCGTTCATTGTTTTCAATTTGTCATCTAGAAGAAACATACTAGTTAGCAATAAACTGTGTGTGTGGTTTATATATATGGGATAATATCTATCTAACTGCAGTAATAATTCGAGCATTTTATTCTTAATAAGATGATCATGATGAGAAGACATATAGTCATATATATGTGTAATTATTCTTTGACCTATCACATGGTCTGTCGGTTTGTTTTGAGGAGCTGAAAGTGAGCCAGTGGCTCAATTGGTCCATGCAACATGAGATGAAAAGTTTATGGGACATGATTTTGGCAAAATATAATACTAGACAATAGCCAGAGGGAAAGAATTAGTGGGACATAAGATATTATTAACTCACACGAGATTTTTTCAATTTTATTTTTCAACATCATTAGATGATGTATTTTTTAAGTAGAGACTTGGAGTTAAACTTAATTATCCATAAGTGTGTAAAATTCATAATACCACCTTACAGCCAATCCACATACCTAATTAGTAGAGAATTTTGAACAAGATGTAAAAAATAATAGACAAAGTCAAAAAATGGAAACGTCGACTCTGTATCTGTAATTTTCATGAAGGAATTAAAAGGGATTCGATTGCTGATATGCTAGGTAGGGCATTCCAAATATATATATATATATATATAAGAAAAACTATTTATTATATCATGCTAAATTCAATTTGTAACTAAGAAGCTAGTCAAAGATGAACGCACCCGCTCTGCAGACTCTTAATAATTTGTTACAATCATTTCCTTGAAACTGAGACTTCATTTAAAACTATATATTTGTATGAAGTTAAATTTTAAATGAATATGTTTAAATTAAGTGTTAAAATTGCATGAGTATATATGATATTTTTGAATGATGGAGCTGAATTGTATTCTGGGAGTAATTATGGTCATTGGTTGCTAAAAGATTACATAGTGATGCTAATCCACACACTCAAAGGCTAGAGTTTGAAATTAAGGTATTGCCCCCCAAAAAATTCTTTTTTTAAAGTATAGTTTAAAAAAAAAAAAAAAGGAAAAAAAAAAGGAAGCACTCCATGAATGGAAGGGGAATGGCAGAGAAATGGATAATAGTGAGGGATGAAGAAGGAAGAAAAGAAGAAGAGAAAGGCATAAGCAGCCTGATTCTAGGGCATGACAGCAACTACTGCTATGAAAAAGTTGAATAGCTTTTGTTTAGGCTTTAAAGTGCGTACACGGATTGGAATCCGACAAAGATACCAATTTATGATGTACATTCTTACTTTATTTTTATTTTTCTCTATATCCTCGCCAATTCCAGGCTCCACACCTACCCATTTCTTTTTCCTACTACTAGCCACTATCTTCGAAAGGGGTAGAGGAATACAAAGTAGTTTCTCATCTGTTTTATTTTAGTTATTTAAATAATTTTATAAAATTTTTTAAAAATTATATTTTGATAGTGTTTGATATAATGAATCTATTGATATATTTTTTATACTAAATAAAAATCATTTGGACAACTAAAAATATATTATAAATGCATTAAATCTATACCGTTAAATATAATACATAAAATTTATAATACATTTTTAGCTATTCAAATGATTTTTGTTTAGCATAAAAAGTATATCAATAGATTTGTTACATCAAACACTATCAAAATATAATTTTTTAAAATTTTTTAAGAGGCATCCCCCTCAACCCCTTTGCAATTTGCCATGAAATAAATTATATAACAAATAATTATAAATATAAATAATTAATTAATCTTTTAATTCTAAGATTTTTATTGCTTTGAATAACAAAAGAGATTCTGTAAAATATTGCACGCATGATAACAACAAGAATGCCAATGAAGAGACCCCAATTGGAAAAATCAATAGGAACTTTCCATATGCTCCTCTCCTTTCTACCAAGCTTTAATATATTTAAAGGAAAGAAATGTTACTTTGCACCAAAAGGCCTACATACCCATTTATCATCGACAACCTTTTCTTTTTCAAATAAATAAATTTGTGATAATGGTGGTCTGTGCAATAATTCGACCTTAAAAAATTGTCAAGTATAAATTTTTTTAATTATAAAAATGTAACCAAAATTTCTACTCGTTTTCAAGAAAGTCAACCCCTAATTATATAGTTAGAATTTAGAAGCTTATTTCAAACATGGCATCTAGCTAGACTGGAGAATAGAAAGAACCAACCTTTTTAGTTAAGAAAGGCAAATCATAAGCCATGATAACTATAACCTGTTATTTTCAAGTCCAATTCCAATTGGGATATGCCGACAAAATTCTCCCTACACCTACCAGCTCCGGCTACTCACAACTTGCAAAGTAACTATGACTAATATGCTTTACGTACCATTCATTTATTTCAACACTGAATGTGACATTATTATAAAATTTGTATCATAATAAATAAATTGTAATATTCATATGTTTAGTCTTATATTAAATATATATTTGAATCTAGATAACTAATATTTTAAATTTAATTTATCTTTTTCTTTTATTTTACATGGAAAAAAACACACAAAAAATAAATTAAAATTATATATTATTAATTGAAATTTTTAATTTTAAAGTGAAAAGAAGACGATGAAATATTATAAAGATTTTTAATTTAATTATTTTTTAAAATTTACTTTTCTCTAATTATATATTTTGAAATATGATTCTAATAGTACTGAGTTTTTGTTATTTTTAATTTAATTAATTAAATACAACAATTATTATCGTTATCAATAATTAATTGACGATCAGATTTCTAACGATGGAAACATTATGTCGCTAATTCAGATTAGCAACGAATTTATGACATTAAGCGACGAACTTTTTTTTTTTTTTTTTTTAGTGAAACTAGCTTGCTGTTTGGCTGTTAGCTAGAGGTGAAGAGCTTAGATTCGTATGGATCAGTCATTGATTACTTTCCTAAAGCTGCTGATGATAATTGGGTCAAGTAAATGCTTAATTAGAAATAAAACATTAGCGAGTTAATCAAGTTAGGTGAGGGTGGGGTAGGACCATGTTGGCAAGGTGTTACATCTGATCAAAAATTGGGGCACATACAATAATTCTAATTTGCAGATGAATTGAAAGCTAGGTTTTGTTTTGGGAACTCATATCTTTTTGAAAAAAGAAGGCCGATAAGAATCAAATCTCAATGGATATTAATTTGATGTGATTAAAAGTTGGAGACAGATAAATTCCTTAATTAATTATATATATATATAATATTTTTTTTCAAGGGTTTATAATTTTATGAATATTATATATATATATATATTTTACATTTTTTTTTAGATATCTATGCTCTTTTAGCTAGCCTCCACGCAACAAGAGAACATGAGTTCATCTCAAAGCTGAGACAACCTTTACCCTACTATATATCACCATGTGGCTGCTAAGAAATACTTTTAAAATTTATTATCTGATTAATGACCTCTTTTTCAAGGACATAATGATTAAATTTAAAGCCTAGTTACATTTCAATCTTCTGAGTTTAGTGATTTATTTGATTGAAAAAATCTAAAAGAAATGCTTAAACCATTGGTATAATAACATGAAAGGAATATAAACATGTCTTTTTTTGTTTTTTTGTTTTATTGAAAATAAACATATATCTTTTAATCCACTGAACATGGATGCAGAGTCTCTATCGTTGATCACCGGTGATGGCCATCAATATATAGCTAACAATTGATATAATTTTTACTATTTTTTTAAATGATTTTTATGTATTTTAATATTTAATTATAAATTTAAAATATAAAATTTTAATAAGTTTAAATATTTTATTATCCTAAAAATTCAAATTTTTCATATAATTTTCAATATAAACTAAATAACAGAAAAAAAAAAAAGCTATATAAAAAATTATTTTTCTTCAATACAAGTTAATTTCTACTAAACAAATCTGAGTTAAAATTATTATTCTTTGTTTACCTTTAATGCATCGATTATGGTTCGGAGCCATGAGTTCGCAGATCTATTTCAAAAAGTGTCCGTTGCCGGGGCTAGCTATAGGGCGTAAGAACATTTTCTTTTCCTCCCTCCAATAAAATATAAAAAAAGGGTCAAGTGAATGGTTACAAATTAAAATGGACAAGGAGTGCAATATGATACCCAACAAGCATTGTCTCACTAGTGGAGAGGGATAAGGACATAACTAGGCAAGAAATGTAAAAAAGACAAACTAACCAATGATTAAAGTTTTAAATTGTTGTTTTACCATCAAAGATAATGATCCCAGTATTTTTGGATTTTGGCTAAGGGTAGTTCTTCTCAATGGGTACAGTAAAGGTGGACTCTTGTTGAGCTTGGGCACCTATATCCCTTTTGACTTTTCTTGCTTTGCCTTCAATACATCCCCATATCTCTTTCCCTTTGTTATCATTCTTTCTAATTCTTTTATTGGTGTTTTAATTTTAAAAACTAAATGATTGAAAAAAAATTTAATTCAAAGTAAATTACATATTGAAATATAAACTAAAAATAAGTCAATATTTCTCTAAATAATAAATTAAGTATCAATTTTCTCTTCATCAATGCTTTCAAAAAAAAATAATAACTTTAAAGTAAGTTGGCCCATAGTGACGCGGTATTGACTACATTTTACATATGCGAGATAATGTTTTAGCGTGTAGGCCCAGCTTTGGTAATTTAGGGCCAGTTATTCATCACACAGGTAGACAGTGCAAAATGGACTCTGTGTAGAAATCGAGCCATCAGAAAATCCAATTAGGTTCAAACCCTTGTAAGAATTGGTTTCTGAAAGCCCAAATAGAACATTTGATATCAAAAATTGAACATTAATCTTCATGTCTAATTACTTGAAAGATAATCTCTAGCCTGCAATTTTGTGTTGTAAATTAGATTAGAAAACGAAATCGTAAGCTACCCTGTTAATATATCATTATGGTGTGTAAGGGGTCTTAATTTGAAATAAATGGGAAGTTAAAGAGGAAGAAGGCGAAAGAAATGAAAAGGGAAAGAAACAAAATGAAATGAAAAAGAAATGTCAGTGCAGTGAAGAAAATCGTAATGCTTTTAAGAACATTATAAAGTTGGGAATTTCACAATGTCAAGTTTATTAATTTGAGACCTTACTTCTGCAATTTTATGGACTTTAGTCTGTTTTTTACATTATGATCAAAATCTGCTTTAGATTTTTTTAAAAAGGAAATTTTATGGTCACCCATGGATGCATATATAATAGAAGAGAGAGAGAGAGAGAGAGAGAGAGAGAGAGAGAGGAGAAAAAAAAACACGTGATTATGATAAAAATAAATGGTTGATTTGATCAATGTAGTGACGTAAAGGGAGCGGAATCTGTGAAGCAGAGCAGAGAGGAAGGCCAGGCCTGTTATGGGTTTGATTATTTGATGCGTTCAATGTTGGTTGTGAAATGTGAAATAATTGAAGGAGTTTGGTCCCCATTTGTCAAATTTTATAGTTTCTTGTTATAAAAGTTGTATTCAGGGAAACTCTATTCCTTGTAACTTGTAAGGAAGGGTTTTTACTTTCAACTAGGCCTTACGTTTTCATTTCAAGAAGGGAGATGGGAGGTGGTACAAATATTTTGTCAGCACCTGATTTGATATTTTCTTGCACTATTAATAGTTCCTAGTAAACCTTTCAATCTTCTTCATTTTGAAAATTTGATAAACAGGTGTATTGAAATTTGAAAGCAAACTATCACTTGGTTGCGTATTTTTCACTATCTACGATTATGAATTATCATTATTATTTATATATAATTAAATAATAATTATTTATAAAATTAATATAATAATTAATTACTTAAATAATAAGATTTATATTGTACGTTATATTATCATTAATTAATTTATAATTTTTTGTGGTTAATAAAATTGATCTAAAAAATTCTCCTAAACTTGAAGGACCATGGGATCCAGTATTCTGTAACTAAAGTTATTTTGCAAGAGAAGTGTTATCAATTTCTTTGAAAGTTTCTAATCGAAGAAGTATAAACTGAAACTCAAGTACAACTTGTTGGCTTTCTATTGTCCTTGAGAGCATGTTTTCCATGTATCAGGATCTTGAAATTAAGTGTAACATGGGAAATCAAATGGAGTCAAATTATAGAGATATTCAAGAGAATTCAATACTATTATATATGCAAGGAGATTGAAAACAATACATTTGTTTAATTTGGGTGAAAAAGGAATCTAAACCTGCTTTGACCAGTCTTGTGGTGATAATTATGGATATTGTTTTTTTTTAAAGCAAAACATTAACATGCTCTTCTAAACTTCTCATTTGTTTATTTCTCACTAAACAAACCATGTGCTGATGTAGTAAGGTCAGTCTCCAGTGGTCCAAGGAGCACCTGATGCTCTCTCTCTCTCTTTCCATATTCCACACTCGATAATACAAATAGGAGAGATGTAATTAGAAAATTTTATTTGGAAGTTTAAATTAAATTAATAGAAAATTTTAGTATTATAAATTATATATAATTTTTTAAGAAAATTAATTAAAAATTTATATATAATTTTAATATTATTAGAGGGAGTTAAAATTAAATTATTGAAAAATTTTAATATTATAAATTATATATAATTTTTTTAGAAGGATGAATTAAAAAATTTATATTTATATTTAAAATTTTTTTAAAATTAATTAAAAAAAAAATATATATATATATATATATATGTATATATATATATATTTTAACATAGTAATTAAAAATTATATATATATATTTTAAAATTATAAGCGGAGCCTGGACTATTCCTAATGCCTATTATGCCCTGCAAATGGGGGTAGCTCGTGAGTCCGCACGACGTGCCCCGTTATTTTTAATAAAAAATGAGAGAAACGCACAAAAGAAAAAAAAAAAGAAAGGCGAAATTGAAAAAGAAAAAGGCTTTTTTTTTTTTTTTTTTGTCTTATTAAAAAGCTGTTTTTGGTGGCTGCGCCGTGTGCAGTGCAGCCTTAACTTCAAGGCCTTAAGCTTGGCGTTTTCAACTTTCTTCTCGATGCCACTCTGTTTCTTGCGTTCACGTTCTCTCTAATACTATACTGTTTTTCTTTCTTTCTAAAATTTATAATCCAAAGAAAATAATATTGAACTTACCCTCTCTGACACTAACCACCACCACCATCACTGTCCTCCAGGCCACACAACAAATAAATAAATGAACAAAACTTTAACTTTTAGTAATTGGAGTAACATTAATTGTTACCTGTGAGCTTCCACGTTACATTCCTATTAATTAATCTTTTCTTACACCTTGTCAAGTGGGGGGTCTTCTATGATCTATGTTCTACCTCCGAAGCAAACAATACAACCCATATATCCATTTTCTTTCTGGATTCTGGTGATGATTTTTCTTGTAGCGTCGCTGTAAATGCAGCTTCGTTTAACCTTATCTTTTGATGGGGAAGAAAGGAGGTAGCTCATGGTTGACTGCTGTCAAAAGGGCTTTTAGATCTCCCACTAAAGATACTACTGATAAGAGGACTAGCAGAAGAAGAGACGACCATGACCAAGAAGAAGATGAAGAAAAGGTCCTTATCATTTCTTTTTTTCTTTTTCTTGTTTTCATTTTTTTGGTTTCTTGATCTGTTGTGAGTATTCTGTTTGTTTTAATACCTTGCTTTTAATTTGTGCAGAAGAGAGAGAAGAGAAGATGGATATTTAGGAAACCCACGAATCAAGAATCGGTGACACAATCCAAGGCAGCAACTGATCATAAAGTGGCTTATAGTGGTGGTGGTAGTGAGGTACCTACCGACCATTTGTCAGCTGCGGCAGGTGAGCACAAACATGCCATGGCAGTGGCTGTAGCCACCGCAGCTGCAGCTGAGGCTGCTGTTGCTACTGCCCAGGCAGTGGCTGAAGTAGCTCGGCTCGCTAGGCCTACTTATAATGCTAGAGAACACTATGCTGCTATTGTTATTCAAACCGCTTTTAGAGGTTACCTGGTAAGAAAAGCAAGTGCTCATTTGGACATTAACTAACAATTATTGAGAGATTACGATTAAAAGCTTTTAGCTTTTTCAGGCATAAAGCTGCGATTTATGATTCTAATTAAATTTCTCATATTCCCTGCATTGGAAATGTTAAAATTAAGAAATGGGGTTGTGTTTGTGGTTGAAGGCAAGGAGGGCGCTTCGTGCGCTTAAAGGGTTAGTGAAGTTGCAAGCTCTAGTAAGAGGACACAATGTGAGAAAACAAGCCAAGATGACCCTGCGATGCATGCAAGCTCTAGTTAGAGTGCAGGCTCGAGTGTTGGATCAACGCATAAGGCTTTCACATGACGGCAGCAGGAAGTCCACATTTAGTGACACCAATAGCGCAATTGAGTCTCGATATCTTCAGGACATTTCAGATAGAAAATCAATGGTAACTAATTGCTTTTTTGGGTATTACCTTACTTTTCTTGTTCTCGAAAGCAGTAACATAGCGGAAAGAAAAGAAAGCCAATAAGCGAGTAATTCCTTGCCGCTTTTTGGGTTTTGTACTTCCGAAAAAGCTTAATTAAAGATTGTTATGCATTGTTCAATTTTCAATGTGACAGTCCCGAGAGGGAAGTAGCATTGCAGATGATTGGGATGATCGACCACACAGTATTGAGGAAGTAAAGGCCATGTTACAACACCGGAAAGAGGCTGCAATGAAGAGAGAAAAGACCTTGTCTCACGCTTTCTCTCAACAGGTACAGCCGTACAGGGTTCATTTCTTGCAAAACTGCAAATCCTCTGTTTTCGTTCATTTTATTTAACATCTATATGGAGCTAATTGATTCAATTTTCAAAGATACGGAGGACTCGTAGGAGCCCATCAATTGGGAATGAAGATGGGCTCCAAGAAAGACCGCAGTGGCTTGACCGCTGGATAGCTACAAAGCCATGGGATAATAGTCGCAGAGCAAGAGCTTCAACTGATCAAAGAGACTCTATCAAAACAGTAGAAATTGATACCTCTCAGCCTTACTCGTACTTGACTACAAATTTTAGAAGAAGCAATCAAAGCCAATATAACCAACACCAACACCAACACCAACACCAGCATCAACACCCAAGACCCAATTCTCCTCTCCATAGAGCCCATCAAACAGCACCTCTCCACCACTCTCCCATTACACCCTCTCCATCAAAAACAAGGCCTGTTCAGGTCCGGTCAGCGAGCCCACGTTGTGGAAGAGAAGATAGAAGCTATAATCACTTTCAAACACCAAGCCTGAGGTCCAATTACTATTACACTGGAAATCTGCATCAACAAGGAAAGTTTGGTGCTAGTGGTAGTAATGCTAATTTGCCTAATTACATGGTAGCAACCGAATCTGCCAAGGCAAGAGTGAGATCCCAAAGTGCACCAAGGCAAAGGCCATCAACTCCAGAGAGAGACAGGGTTGGATCTGCAAAGAAACGGCTTTCTTTTCCTGCCCCAGATCCTTATAATGCTGGAATGGGTTTTGGACATGGGTTAAGAAGTCCAAGTTTTAAGAGTGTTAGTGGTGTCCAATTTGGTGGTTTAGAACAACAATCTAATTATTCATCTTGCTGTACGGACAGCCTTAGAGGTGAGATTTCACCTTCTTCAACTAGCGACCTAAGGAGGTGGTTGAGGTGATTTTAATGTTTGCTGTCATAATGTGAATCATGAAATCTTAGTTTTTTCAATTTAATGGAAGACTATGACCCTACAGATGGTGGTTGGACTGTAATGTCGAAACAGAGACAAGTGTGTTGATTTTCTGCTGAATAGGTTGTTGGAACATGGTATACATCAAGTAATGGCTTTCCCCTTTTTATTTTTTTTCCCACATATTTGTTTGAAGTTGTACCATAGGTCAGGTGAGATCTTTGTCATGCCGACGCCTAACATGGATATTTTCTTCAAGCAATTTTTCTTGCTTGGAGCTTAAATTCGAGATCTCTAATCATTTTTTTTACTGCAATTAATTAATGAATTTCTAATGTTTTTGTATATATAATTATCCATTTTCAGGATTTTTGTAATCAACTATGAGCTGAAAAAATTAAAATTATTAAGTAGAGGTGGCAATTAAATCATTTTGGAATTTTTTTTTACATGTTGATATTGAATTATTATGATTGTATTTGAGTTTTGAATAAAATTCGGGTCACTTTTAAATTTAACTTAAAAATAAATTTTTAATTTTTAAATTTAACTCTTCAAAATAAATTTTTGGGTTATAACATGATAAAATTTTTTATAAAAATACATATAATATTTGAGAATTTAATCATCTGAATTATTTCAAATTTTCAAGTAAGATAGGATTTGAATTATTTCAAATTTTAATCAAGATCAAATTTTGACCTGGGTTTGTATTGAATTTTCGAGTACGATAAAGAATTGTGACCTCTAGCAGGATATTAACGAGTAAGATATCACTGTATCATTTTAGGCAGAGTGCTTGGCTGGCAAGGAACAAAAGTATAATAAATGGACCACAAGAGACTATTATATGATAGATTGCTATATCTTTGCTCAGCTTTAGCTTTAAAAATGGTGCTGCGTACTGCAGCTGTTTTTGCGGGTTCCCTTTCTGGACTTTCCCTATCCCATTTCTGACTTCATCCATACATGAGAATCTTTATATCTTTTTCTTATGTTCGTAAAAAGCTACAACTTCATGTGCTTATCCTCGCTGAAATTCATAATGATCATAGAATTTATGATGACTTGTATCATATGGGTCTTCTTACAACAAATTGGTATGGGTACTAAAAGTAGCCCTTGGCTATTGCTGTAATGAATATTTCCTTTTTCAATTATATGATGATATACACAAGATTTGGGGAAATTGAGAATCTAATAGCACTCTTGAAATCCTGCAACTGAGATAGAGATATCACCATATACTTTGATCAGTCTGGGTAGGGATTATACTAATATGTAATTTTTGTAGCTCTTCTGCCTAAAGTTCTGCTTTTTTTCAAAAAAAATTAAAAATTAAAAATTAAAAATTAAAAATATAATGGTTCTGATACAATGGCAAATTAGAGTTCACCCATGTGGCCATGTCTGTCTGCTAACGAAAGTCCCCGTGAACCCAACTCCATGTTGGGCTAATGTTAACATTGACATCTAAACCTAAAGAGTCCAATAAGCTAGGCCCAAGAATGTTTATGACCAATATGGAAGTAATAGTTTCCTAATCCATGAGCCACTGTCAGATGACATGGACCAAAGCGCATTCTACCATCCAGATTGACATCGACGTCGTTGAGCTGTAATTTGACTTCATTTGCCAAATGTTGAGCCTTGAGAGTAATTCAGATTAAGGGCTTAAATAGATTTGTCCTACCCCAAATCCACTGTGCTAATTAATTGGGCATTGTATGAACTGTTTGGCATGGGCTCTCACACGTTAGATTAATGTCCGTTTATTTTTTAAGGTAATGGTGTCTTTGTAGAAACGACAGACAACCTTAATATGGGTCGTTCACGCGAAAAGATACTTTGTCAACAGATTTGTCGTTTATCCACAATGTGAATTAAAAGTTAAAACTATGCGTATTTGTGAAGAGTTGTTCTTCCAATAAAAACGACGAAAAGACAAGACTATGAACGCTGTCATTTATCACTAACGGCCACACAAGATAATGAAGAAAGAATTAATCTTTTTCACAAATCGCCAATAAATTGAATCTGTCAAACTATGTGTGATAAATACTCGTCGCTGGAAAATCTCAATGGTCATCAAGATACCGTTAACGGAGTTTCCTACAAGTCTTTAGCCATATATAAAATGAGGAAAAACCAAAAAACTAATCCTGATTGGAGAAAATTTTTTTTGAGTAAAAATATTAATTTAAGTGATCAAGAAAATTTTTCAATATAAAAAGTTAGATTTAAGTAGATCAGTTTTTTAAAAAGATATGTTATTTTCATTATAATTTATTAAATTGATAATTATTGATATTATCATGCAATATTCTTTGCTTGGAGTTATTGATTGCTTAATATTTGGAAAGGGGCAGGAAATGGAAAAGAAAATCAACAGTTGACGTTCTCGACTGCACCATACAAAATCGGTCTGAAGATCGTTAGTGAGCATCAGCTAGAAGACGAAGTAGCTTCAAAAATATAATAATTATAATTATAATATTATGAAATTAATTTTGAAGATTTCAAAAACAATGCCGTAAACACTTTATGTTCGATATAATATAAAATGAAAATTTTGACATGGTAAATGCTTCTAGAATTAATTAAAATATCAATATGGTAACTAGTGACAATGAAGCCAAAAAAAAATTTATGCGCCATAATTTATAACAAAATAAAATATATAATTAAGTAATTTTTACATATTTAAAAAAATTTATCAAAATTAAGAGAGATTAAATATAAAATATAACTAAAATTTAGTAATTCTATAAAAAAAAATAGCATTTTGGAGGTTAAAAGAGCTTTCTAACATAATATAATTGAAAGTTTTGAAATATTTTACTTCAGTCATATTCATAATTTTTGTAAAACTTTATTGGTGCAAAATTACTTAAATAGTATTTGATAAACTAAAAATTAAGTATTGAATTCTAAATATTGAAAGATATAAGTGATATAATTATAAAATTATTAAAAATTTTAATTACTGATTATATTCAGTACATATTTTAAGATAAAAATTTTGATATTTGAAATGATTTTTAACTTAATTGCAATTTTTAAAACATGTGCTATCAAACAACATTAAGTGTTAAAGTTTTTAATTTTAAGTATTGAATATTATTATCAAACATCATCTTAGTGTAAAAAGAAAATTTTCTCCTTCATACAATAAGTTAATTGTCAAATGCAATTGAGCCTCATGACCAGTTCAAAGATGGGGACTTTAAATTGTATACTATGTAGGTGTAGCATCAATCTGGATTTAATTCTCAAGTTGAATTTTTTTTTTTTTGCCAAGATTATATTTATAAATTATAATGCTAGATCCATTTACAGTAGACACACTTACTATTCAATAGTATGCAGCCATTTTCATATTACAAAATGGATAGAATATTCCGGTTAGTACTCCGATCAACTTATCTATTGTCAGTTCTCTTTTTGTATGATTTGGTGAATTGTAGTCCTCCAGATGATCCTATTAAATGCTTATCGACAAACACAAATTGCACCATTACAAACTCTTATGGGACATTCCCTGATCGAAGTATATGCCAAGCAGCAAACGTAGCATACCCTACCACAGAAAAAGAGCTAATAGATATAGTTGCAAATGCAACGAAGGCCAAAAGGAAGATGAAAGTGGCGACTCGATATTCTCACAGCATGCCTAAGCTAGTTTGCCCAGATGGTCAAAATGGACTAATCATAAGTACTAAGTACCTTAACCGTACATTGGAAATTGATGTTCAATCCATGACAATGACAGTACAGAGTGGTGTGACACTAAGGCAGCTTATTCATGAAGCTGCAAAGGATGGGCTTGCATTGCCTCATTCTCCATATTGGTGGGGTTTGACCATTGGTGGCCTATTGAGCACAGCTGCACATGGAAGCTCGTTGTGGGGTAAAGGGGGTGCGGTTCATGAGTATGTTGTGGCCCTGACAATTGTTAGCCCTGGAGGACCTGAACATGGCTATGTTAAAGTCCGGACAGTCGATGAGAAAGACAGTGAACTTAATGCTGTCGTGGTCTCATTGGGAGTTCTTGGAGTTATTTCCAAGGTATGGCTTCTTCCCTCCACTAATCTCTTACACAGTAA
Source organism: Aleurites moluccanus (assembly GCA_948193065.1). Lineage (NCBI taxonomy): Eukaryota > Viridiplantae > Streptophyta > Magnoliopsida > Malpighiales > Euphorbiaceae > Aleurites > Aleurites moluccanus. The sequence continues at coordinate 14,599 of CANXYC011523999.1, read as the reverse complement.
CATAATAAGCTTTCCTATTTTTATTTATTTTGTATTTATTATTAATTGAATTTCAACTAAAATTTTAACTCGCGGTTTTTTATCTATGAAAATAATTTTGATACTATTGAACTGAAGTTAATTCGTTAGCTTTACTCAATTACTTAACTATGATTCTAATTGCACTTAAAATCATACTTATATATATATTAGCAATAGAAAAGAGAGTTTCAAACATAGGTTTTTTGCTCAAATTGCATGTACACTTATAATCATATGATAAAGTTGAATTCTTAATTTGTTTAAAAAAAAAAATCATCCATATTGGTTTTAAATGATGGAGTATTGATTGTTATTAATTTTGGTATTTGGATGATATTATAGATTACTTTGAAACTGCAACCCCTCTTCAAGCGGTCCATCTCCTACGTGGAGAAGAATGACACAGATTTGGGAGATCAAGTGGGTAGCTTTGGCAATCAACATGAATTTGCAGACATATTATGGTACCCTAGTCAACGCAAGGCAGTCTATCGAATTGATGATCGAATTTCTTCTAACAGATCTGGCAATGGCCTCTACAATTCTCTCTCTTCTATCAATACACCTTCAATCCAATTGGTCCGCTCCAGAACTTCAGGTTAATTAGTTAGCCACCCATTTTTTTTATAATCAATTAATTAAACCAATTACAAGCTTTGACTTAATGGTACTGTAGTCATTTTAAAAATCATGAAATTATGAGTTTACTCATATCGCTTGTAATTTATAAATAAACAGAGGAACTTCAAGAATCCTTCCGTGATGCTGATGGGAAGTGCTCTTCTGCAAAACTAGCAACAGCCACACTCCTCAACTTGTCTTACGGCTTAACAAACGATGGTCTGTCCACTATTTTTTTTTTTTTTTAATTTGGTTCTGATGAAGACTTGTACTTGACATCTTTCAAACTAAAGCTTTTTTATTTCTCACAATATGACAACACTGGACGAGTAACCTACGAATAATCGAACTAAAGCTTTTTTTTTTTTTTTAGGCGTTTCCTTTACAGGTTTCCCTGTAATAGGATATCAAAACCGCCTGCAAGCATCAGGGAGCTGCCTTGACAGTCCAGAAGATTCACTACAGACAGTATGTCCGTGGGATCCAAGAGTTAAAGGTGTCTTCTATTTCCAAACCGCAATCAGTATCAGTTTATCAGTTGTTAACAACTTCATTCAAGACGTACAAAAGCTTGTAGACTTAAAGCCCAAAGCGTTATGCGGAATAGACATATACGTTGGTGTTCTGATTCGTTATGTTAAAGCATCAAATGCTTATTTTGGCAAACAAGAAGATTGTTTAGACTTCGATATCACATATTATAGAAGCAAAGATCCAATGATTCCAAGACTTTACGAAGATATTCTTGAAGAAATTGAGCAAATTGCAGTGTTCAAATATGGAGGATTACCACACTGGGGAAAAAATAGGAATGTAGCTTTTGATGGAGTGATCGGAAAATACAAGAATGCCTGGAAATTTTTGAGCGTTAAAGAAAAATATGATCCATTGGGACTCTTTTCTAATGAGTGGACAGACCAACTTCTTGGAATCAAAGGAGGAATTACCACATTTAAAGAGGGTTGTGCATTAGAAGGACTCTGTATTTGCTCTAAGGATTTTCATTGTGCCCCATCTAAGGGCTATTTCTGTAAACCGGGTAAAATTTACGAGCATGCAAGGGTTTGTACCTTAGTCAGTTCTTAAAAGTTGTGGTGAAAATTGGGCTTATGGATATGCATGGGACCTAAAATAAGTTAGCCGCTACTGCTATTAGTGAATTACAATCATACGTAGTAGAGAAAACTAAATAAAATCTTTTATTCAATAAACTATATGAAATTTGAAATTGGATATATTAGAATGATTATAAGTTATGTTCATAAAATATTAAATCATAATTTGTACTCAATTTGTATTTCATTTGGATGAATGCTTATTTTAATGGTAAAAATAAAGATTAATTAAATATTAAAGTTTGATTAGCACTACGTAACCATTTTCCCTAGCCTCCTAATATATTTTTAAGAAAAATTCATTGTCGACTTCATCTTTTGGCTGGAGAAATAAGTGGATATGTTTGAGGGAACTAAAAAGTCAGTTTTCAAAATGAGAAAAAGAAAATTGTTTATATCTTTTTTTAATTCAACTAAACGAATAATATAAGAATAAAAACCCTTCTTGCACAAGAAAACAATTTTAATCATTAAATTTTCAATAAATCAGCGGGACATTTTTTTTATTAAGTCAACCTGCTTCATATAACGTGTCGTGCATTTGTACTTATTAATTTGTATTTCAAGGGTTAATTAATATTATGTTAATAATTAACGATTTTTCTAATTAATATCTTTTATATTAAAAAATTATAAATAAATTAATATAAAAATAAATTGGATAAAAAAAAAATAGAGATTTTGATAATATTATTTTTTTAAAAAAAATTACTATCATTCTAAGTGATAAATTATAATTTTCTTTTTTCATTTATTTATTTTATTAATCTAAAATTATCAGAATTTTTTATTTTTAAGATTCCCCTAATCCTACTCACCATTTTTAAATCCATATTTTGTCTCAATTGTATAGTTCATTCGTAGTGACAAAAAATAAAAAATAAAAATTATTGTCTACAAAAACTTGCATGTCTTAAGTGAATCCCGTAATTGGATTTCTTTATTCATTAAATTATTAGCAAAAATAAATTATAAATTTATATTAAAAAATTATGTAAATACATAGAGAGAGAATAAATTAAAAAATTATTTTTGGGTGGGCTGAAAATTAATATTGCCTAAAAATGTATACTTAAATAGAGTAAGTAAAATTTTTTCTATAAGCTAATGATATTTTTAATTAATATTAAGTGGCCAAAAATTAATTTTATGCAAAAAAAATAAATTTAAATAAGCTGAATAAAAAAAATTTTATAAATTAATGAGATATTTTTTCGCCAATGATGCAAACCTATTTGGACCACAATTGAGCTACGTCCTTGTGTGTGTGTATATATATATATATATATATGTTAATTCATACATATGAGTGTATTAAATAAAAAAATAATTAGCAGAAATCATATGTATGGTTATTAAAATAAAACCAAATCGGCCAATAAAATCATAAAAATTAAGAACCGAATTAAGGATTGGTTCGGTCAATTTTTATTTACTCGTTTCTAAAAAGTGGTGAACTGGATTTTTTTTCGATTCGAGCGGGTCAATTTTTTTAATTTTTTAATTTTAACGATGTTGTGCCAAAACCTACCCGATTCCAAAATCATACCCTGTTGCATATTACCTTATTACATGAATAGATATTTGAGCAAATGAATATATATATATATATATATATATATATATATATATATATATATATATAATTTAATCAATTCGATTTCGATCATCTTCACTAATTTTTTAATAAGTTTGGTCCTCAAAATATTCGTCATACCAAGTAAAAGATGAGAATTACAAGTATAGTGGAATTCCCCTTTCCCAAGAAACGGAGAAATACATAATTTAGTGCGTAAATCACGTAAAAAAATAATTCAATTTCTCCTTTTAATTCTATTTTTGGTTGAATTAAGAGTTTAGTCTATTAATGAGATTATTGGTGTTAAATGTGGAATTTATTTATATTTTTTAATTAATAAAAAAATTAAAAATATATATTTATAAATGATAAAAAAATTAAAAAAAAAAAAGATGAATTAATATAAGATGAAAACAACTCCAAGTACAACATCAATTCATCAATTACAAATTGCAATACACATATTTATTGCCGATTATGATCAACACCGAGAATTTCAAAATTCGATAATTTATGAGAAAATGGTAAAAATAAATATTAACTGGATCGAATTGAGATGAGAAATTAAATTGGAAATGGAGTTTAGATCTAAAGAGAGAGAGAGAGACCTTGACAATTCGACGAAGGTACTGAGGGAACATGGAGTTAGGTCGAGACGTGGAAGATGATGTACGAACTTTAGACAAAGTTGGCAACATCTCTCCTCCTTTTCCACCGCCTCCGATTTTCTCTTTACTTTTGTTTCCTCTTTACCACTGTTGCTCTCCCTTTGAATTTCACAGTCTGGCTGCGACGTAAACAATGATTAGACGAAATGCCTGGACAAGCTATGGCCTCTTTTGTTTTTTTCATTCTCGATAATTTCAGCTAAGTTTTCAACAATCCGCAACCATATATATGCTTCTTCAATTTACGATTAAAATAAAGTATAATAATTAGGGTTTTTGAGTAAGAGTTAGAATGTGTAAGACGCTGTTGTTGCTGCTGAAATTGTTATTGTTGAAATTGTTGTTGTTGGAATTGATTAAATTGTGGTTGTTGCTGCTGTGTTGAGTTTGTTATTGTTAATGGAGGTAAAATTGGTCCTGGTTCGAGTGAGCAGGAGAGTTAAGCTGCCTCCAGTATATGGATGATCCATTGCTTGCTCTCTCTTTTCTCTCTGTCAATCAGTCATCTGGGTATTACTTAAAATTTGATTAGTGATGTGGATTTTGCTGTTTGAAATGATTTGGTGAGGTAGATTTTTTCTTTGGTAGTGATTTTTGTTCGATGGAGGATAAAACCCAGATGATTGCGTTTCATTTTTTTTTTTTTAATTTTAAATTTAATATTTTTATTATTTATAAATATTTTAATATTTTTTATTAATTAAAAATACGAATGAATCTTACAACTAAAATCATTAATTTAATTAACAGATTAAATCCTTAATTGATTTGAAAATAAAATTTAATTAAATAATTGAACCAATTTTTCTTACGTAACCTAAATTGAGCATTTGGCTAAAATTTAGCCTCTAAATTGGATATTTCTTCCCCAAGAAATGGAAGTTTTTGCCAAAATTATTGTATGTATGACTTTTAACTTTCAAGATAGTACCAACTGCAGGAAATAACAAGAAAGGAGAAATTAGAACTTAGAAGTAAACACCCATTATGGAGATGATTAACGTATAATTAATTAATTAATTAATTACCGATACTTAACAATTAAAAAAATTCCTAACTTGTCGCACTAGTTTCTTTCATTTTTTGCTTTCTTCTTTCTTTTTTATGAATAAAAACATGGCTCATTTGCTGTTACAGATAACTTCAAATGGAGATAGCTTCTTGTAAGACCCAGAAGATTTCTTGGCATTTTTGTCATACAAGACTTTTCTGCAGAACCTGTGTCTGCCTGTGAGTATAAATATTAATTAGCATTTTGCTTTTTTGAAGTTATCTTTAGTGAAAGATTGTGTAATACATATCAGCTTGTTTGATACATCTTAAAATCGAAATATAAATTTTTAAATTTATTTTTAAATAATTAAATATAATTTATTAATTATGAAAATATATATAAAAATTAAAATTATTCAAATATAAAAAGATAGAAAAATATAAATCATTTGTATACTAAAATAAAAAATGAAATTCTATTTAAAAAATTGAATTTATTCTCAATTTAGGATATACCAAATATGCTTATATTATATTCCGAATTACTAATTGTGGAATTCAATTCAATTAATTAATCTCCAAATATGACTACTAAATTATACTCACACACACGAAATTACATGGATTTTTTAGATGAAAGAGATCAGTTTCATCCAATGAAAAATTTTAGTTTATGAAAAATTATTTTATTAACAAAATACAAAATTATTAATTAAATTAAATTTTAGAGATACATGGTAATTTATTGATTTATTTATGATTTTTCTAACGGGTGTCTTTAGGGTACAAAGCAGTTATTTCAGATAAAATATTTATATTAGAGAAATATAAATAAATTAATATAAAATGAATTGGATAAAAAAAAAATTTAATAGAATTATATTTTATTGTAATTATTATCATTTCATGTGATAGGTTAAAATTTTTTTTTATTTAATTTAATTTTAATTTTTCTAATTTAATATTATTTAAATTTTTAATTTTTAAAGGATATTCCTTAAAAAAATCTATATATTTATTATAAAAGAATAGTTATTAAATGAATATAATTATCCAATACAGACTTGGCCGCAAAGAAAAATCCATCACAGATATCACTAGCGATCATCCCATAAGCAAATACAGTAAAACCTATAAATTAATGTCGATCAGATTTATGAATTTTATTAACTAAAAAAAATATTAATTAATTGAATATTAATTTAATTTATTAATTTAAATTAGGATTATAAAAAAATTATTATATAACAAAAATTAATAATTTATTAAATATTAATTTATAGAGCTTTTAATAATGCCTCCCCTAACTCAAATTCTTTTGACTTTGCAATTTCAAGTATTCTGTTGAAACTTGAATATCGATATATTGCGTGTGAATATGCGTTGGCTTCTGCACAACAACAAAAACAAAGACAACGATATATATTTTTATTTTTAATAAAATTTATTATTCTATTCGTCGAAAAAAAATAAATTTATTTTTATTTTTATATAATTAAGAAAATTAGTTAATTTAATTAAAATAATAATTTTTATTTTATATTTTTTTATAAATATTCTTTATTTATATTATTAAATAATTATCTTAAAAATAATTATTATTTAAAATTAATTTTATAAAATAATAAAATATTATTATTAATAAAATTTCATTTAATGTTAAGTCTCACAATTTATAAAATTTTAATTAAGAGAAAAAATACTAGTAATAGCTTAATAAATAGTTAATTAATCTGAAATCTCTGCATTTTGATCATTTATATTCAAATATCCCTGTATAATTCCTGCATTTTGATTTTGTTAGACTACAAGGTTTTTTCGTTTTTTTTTTTTCATTTTTTCGGTTAGCCAAATATTAAAAATTAAATTTTAATACCCAAAATATCTCTCTCTCTCCTTCCTACAACCAACCCAACCAAAATATAATTATTCCATAACAGCCTGACTTTGTTTTGGCATCATCAAATTTTTATTATCCACTTAAACTTTCAAGTTACCAGTTTATATCTCATAAATCTATCAATAAAAATATACAAAACTCAATCAACCAAATCTTCACACATCCATTTGTTTCATAAAGTTTAAATTTTTGAAATCAGATTCTTCATTATAAAACAAAACCCAAAAAAAAGAAAACTTAAACAATCAATAACTCACTGTTTAACTTCATGACTCTGAATTTGGATAATCATGAGAGAAAAAAAATTGAAATTGAGAAAGATCAAAGATGGGATAGGAGTGGGTTTTTGAGAGAGAGTTGAATTGAGAATTGTGAAAGGTAGTGGTGCTATGTTGTGTTTTGGTGGTGGGTAATGGTGAAGATGTTGGGTTGGTGGGTTTTCTTTCGAATTAAATTTGGTGGAGGTTTATTGCTGCTGAGGTTTTTGACAGGAAAGATGGAAACAAAGTTGTGACAAAAAATCGAGCAGACCTTTCTTTTTTTTCGCTGACACCCATGATGGTATGCTTACATCTAATGACAACTTAGAGAACAACTCCACTTGTAATACTGACTCCGACTCTGATGTTGACAATTCAAACATTGTAGTTGACGATGATGAGGACGAGTTCGATAATGACTCCTCAATATGCGCATTCATTACTGCTCGTCTCAAGACTAATGCTGGAGCTTCGGCTACAGGCGCTGGCTCTGATAAAGGTGGAGGATTTTCGGCTCGTAACACGAAACCATTACAAAAATTTCTTGAAAATTTTCATGTAATTTAAATTTTGCAAATGTATAGATTTTTATTTTAGGTTTTGATTTGTGTTTTAAAAATTATTTTATTATTGTTGTTTATGAGTTTAATTGATTTTTATTTGGTGGTGGTAGTGGTGTGATAGTAATAATGTGATGGTAATGAAAATCAAAATTTTAGTGTACAACCATCAATGAATGAATTAATTTAAAGTGTGACACATATACAAATTTATGTTTGAAAAGCCACATGTCTCCTATTCATTTTACGTTAAAGAACAAATTCAAAACAAAGGTAATGTATTGCACTCACCGATTTAATCACTTTGCTTCAAGGGGAATTATTGTCTTACATTCACAAATATTATATGAAATTTATATTAAAAGTGAATCTCATAATTACAATTTATATGAATAAGTTTTGCACTTATCGGAGTGAAAATGTTATATTAAATAATTGTTTATAATTTATAAGGATCAATTTCATATTTAATGTAAAGTGCTATATTAAATAATTTTCCGACTTAATTGACAACTTTGCAAGAAGCAGGAAAAACAATTAATTGGGTAATTAAAGTCCTTGACCTCTAATTACGCATCCCTAATTAAAATATTCTTAAATTTCTGGCGTTAACAGGTCCGTTCAATTTAGCTCCATGGTCCTTTCTTTTTTTACGTAGTTTTTAAGTTTATTAAATTTAAATAATCTAATCTAGAGCGGAGTAAATTTATAAAGAAAATAAAATTTTTTTTATATTTATTTTTTTATTTGTAATATTTAAATTTGAGACTTTATTTAACTAAAATAATTTTTTTATTATTTGAACTAACAGAGATATATATATATATATATATATATATATATATATATATAGGACATAGGCAAAATTTTTAGAAAAGTAGGCACTCTCTCATATTTAAAGAAAGACATAAAAATTTTAAGAAGAAATATTATAAATTAGAGACTAAAAAATTAATTTTTCAAAATAGAAAAATTATTTTATTAATTTTAGTAAATCTCATAGATTGAATATTAATTTATTTTAAAAAATTCTAAAAAATAAAGGGTCAAAAAAGAAAAATGAAAGAATATATAATTAAATAATACTTTATTAAGGATTAAAAATTTAATATTTCAAAATAAAAGAATCATTTTATTAATTTTAAGATTAAATAGTAATTTTATATTAAAATTTTTGAAAATTAAAGGGCAACAAGTCCCAGGCATAATCCGCCTCAAAATATATATATAAAGCAAACCATATCTTTAAGCCTCTAAATTTTTACAAATTTAATTATTAAGTTTCCTAGAAATTTATTTATCCTCATCAAACCTTCATATTTTTATTTTTTTACACATTGAATGATTTTTAAACGAATAAACCAGAATAAAAGATGACTCTGTAAATTAAAGGCAAGACTCTCTAGATTAAAGGTCATAAAGGCAAGACATATACTTAAGTGACAAATTTAACCATCACTGCAAGAAAATTGACCTATAGCCACGCTTTTTACGCCACGCTTGAGTAAAGTGTGGGCATAATTTAATCAGCGTTAAATATTGACCACACTTTGACAAAACGTGGGTAATTTTTTCAATTTGCCACGCTTAAAAGCATTTTTAATTATTATATATAATAAATTTATATATTCTATTTTTTTGAAGTTTATATACATTTTTTATCATGATATTATATAAGTGATGTAAAAAATTTTAAATGATAATAAAATAAATAAAATTTTATCATTCACCCACGCTTTGAAGGCGTGGTTAGATTTTTATTTATTGCCGCCAGAAAAAGAAGTCAGGGGGCTGAAATTTTATTTCTCCCGCCCTTTATTATTCTCAAGGATTTGTTTAACAAAATCTAATCTAGAGTTTTTTTTTTGGGCCTTTCTCTGTCCTTCGAGTCTTTGTACTCTTCTTCCTTTTCTCCTCTCTCTCTCTCGTTCAAGCTGTCGTTCAAGACAGCCACCATTGAAGATAGTAAGTTTATCACTTAAAAGTCTCTCTGCTCATTGATTTAGATTTCAATTTATGCAAATTGTTATTTTCTGATTTGGGTTTTCATAAGTAGGGAAACAATTTCAATTCCAATTATAATTTGGGAACTGTTTTTACATTAGGGTTTCAGTTAGTAATGTTGTAAATTGGCTCTATTAATGGGTGTAGGGTTTAAATTGTATCTAAAAGAGAGAGATTGCAAAAAGACTCACTCACACAGAGGGTAGAGAGAGAAAGAGCTTTCTATAATTATAAAAGCTAAATCAGAACCAAATAGCTTCATTTCAAAGGAAAATCAATCGATCCAACCACAAAAATACTAGAGGTTTGGTTGATAAACCCATCTCAGATGATCGGAAAGTCTATCCGGCTACAGCTCCGACCATCAAGAAAATCATCATAAAAAACGCTGACATGAAAAGGACATGCAGAAAGAGCTGTTGATGTTGCTATGTCCGTTAACTCTCTTTCTGATTACCTCACTAAACTCTCTCTATTTGTTTCCATTTCAATTCTTTGACTGATTTTCTATCATTCTCCATTTTTTATAGGTTAATGTTTGATTTTTTTCTTTTTTTTTCTTTTTTTAATTCAAGCATTCGAGAAGCACAATATAGAGAAGGATGTAGCAGAGCACATAAAGAAGTTCGACAGGAGGCACGGACCCACTTTGCATTGCATCGTTGGTCGGAATTTTGGCAAACCCCTTTCAACCCTATTTTCTTTTCTGAGGGTTTCTCTTTTGTTTTTGTGCCCAGATTTTATGCATTTGTTACTATATGTTTTGAGGCTGCTGTAGTGCAAAGATTTGTGCTTTTGGTTTCTAATTGTGTTCGATACTTGCTAGATGAATGATGCTATTATCTAGTTTAAAAACGGAGTACATATATCTATGCTTAGATTAGATGTTATTTGCTTATATCTGTCTATTATGGATGCTGCAAATATGTTCTTACTATTCACTTTTGCTTGTTTGTTTTGCTTGGTATAAGCTTTTGGCCTTTGTTTGCCTTCTGCACTTCTTTCTTCAACGAAAGAAAATCAAAGCTTGCATCTTTTTTACCTTTTCAGCTTAGAATGACTGCTCAAATTTAGATGGATAAAATCAATTATGGATATATAGATGGATGGGTGATTACTAACTACTAGTCTGAGATAGCTAGATGTTTAGTTCTTTTGCTACTGTTTATTTTCAAATTTGAGATAGCCAAGAGATAGAACATTCTTTAACCCAGACTCAAACCCAATCTAAACTTGGTTCCTTTTAGTATTTGGGTGCAAACATTTTTGAATGCCCCAGTTTCGAGACACAGCAGTTCACATCTTGATAGAGGAAGAGTTCTTAGTGTTCCTGTGCTGGGAAATGTAACTAGTTTCATAAATACATATTATCTCTTATAAATGCAAGAGCTTTTGTGCTCCCTCCTAGTAGCTCTGGCATTGGAGGAAGCCATTTTTATCATTATTGACCATATTTTGTGCTTGATAAACTAATTCAGTTTAAAATGCAAAAAAGCAGTGAGGTGATATATAAGTATATATAAGTTATTATTATCATATATATATATATGTACTTTATTTTGGAATCCCTCAAGATATGCAAATATACCTCTCCTTTGAATTGAGGCTCCACAAGATTGACAAGCAAGACAACTTCAGGATAGAAAGAATTTAATACCATCCTGTTGCCTTTTTTGTTTCTTATACTGGCACTCACACATTCAATTTTGTAAGGTTATTGGCTTTCCATGTACCAGACTTGTCTCTTTTAATGAAGGTATTACATAACTTTACTTTTTAATTAGTATACTTCCATTTCCTCAATTTAAGAGTTTGCATTTTTTTTTTAGCAATTTCCATTTTTGTTTTAAATTTGATGATATTAATTTGAGTACTCGTAATTGGTAAATTTTTTTTCATGTTTGAATATAGAACTTCATTTTAAGTTTCTTTTAAACTCTATTTAATCCTTGCTTACCTCTAACTTGCTATTTTTTTCCAGCAATTTCTCAGTTTATTGCAATTTTCTTGGTGTATTATTTTTTATTTTTTTTAAAGGATCTTGGTGTATTATTTAGGTAATGGCACCTTGCAATTGTCTGCTTCCAATGTCTTCTTCATGGAATTTTCTTTATTATATTAAAATTATTTTATCAATTACTTTAAGTCAATTAAGTTATTATTAGAGTAAGTATAGAGAAATTAACGGGAACAAAACTTATAAAATGTACTATTATTATTACTGTTATTATTATTATAGCAAAATTAATTTGGTTGACGGTGGTTAGTTAATTAGAGTTTTTATAAAGAGTATTGGATTCTAGCGTCTTCTTCATGGCATTTACTGAATTTGACACTAGCAAATAACTCATTGATATAGCTCAAAAACATGTATTTCAGTTTTAAAAGTTATAATTTTATGTTCTTGTTTCAGAAATTGAAAGGGGAGAGTAAAATAATAAATGAGCTAGAAGAGTGAATGAGGAAAGGTATTTTTCGTATATGCAATTGGAGGCGGCCGCGTGTGATGGCATTGAATTGGAGTATGGATGTTTATTATGCATTGAAAGTTGAAGGGAGCAACGTTTTCACCCAAATCTTTTCTGAAAGGAAATGGAGCACATCATCAGTTTCCACCTAGATCTCATTGACACTGTGATTGTATCATTTTTATTTTTGTACTTAATAATGATGATAAACATAAGTGTGTAAACTTTTAAAATTTATATTTAATCAATGAGTTTGTGAATTTAAATATTGTAAATCAAGTAAATTAGTATATTATCAAAAAATTATAGATTATGATAAATTTTATTGTATATTATTAAATAAAGTATTAATAATTAAAATAAAATGAATGATTATATAATCACGCTTTAAAGTGTGGTTAATCATATATATTTTTAAAAAACAGCAAGCTTCTAAGCGTAGGCCAGTTAATAATTTGGCACTCAATATCACTGTCAAAAAGTGTGGTAAACCTTGTCCATCCGATAAAGCGTGGGCAAATTGATCTCCATATTAAAGTTGCCGACGCTTTACACCACGCTTTTACTTAGTGTTGGCATCTTTTTCCACGCTTTTAAGCGTGGTTATGTGATGTTTTAGTGTGGGCAAAGACCCAGTTTCTTGTAGCCACCTGAAAATTTCTTTGTCCACATTAAACCCACAACACGCCTACTTTGTGATTAATATTTGTATATTTAAATGGACTGAATTTAAATTTTTACCTATAATAGTTCTAATATATATCATACATAATTTAATATTACGTACAAAAGTTTATCAGTTTTTCATTACTGCTAGAACACACAAAAAAAAATCATGATAATAACTTCTCTTTATTCATAGATGAGATATGAGTGTGGAGAATCACATGATGCCATGATAGCTACCTAATTAGAATAAAACAATTAGATTTTGTTTAGTTATGAAAAATATTTTTATTTTTTTATTTTTTATTTATTTTTATTTTTATTTTTTACATTAAAAATTAAAAAATAAGATAGTATATGGTAAGATTTTTTTTTTATTAAAAGTTTTTTTTTTATTTTTTTTTCTATTTTTATTTTAAATATTTCTTTTTTATCAAATATATAATTATTATTTTCCATAAATTTTTATTTTAAAGAAGAGTGAAAAATATCATAAAATAGTTTTCCATAATATAGTTTAAATTTTATAAAACTTGAAAATTTATTTTCAAATTTTTTATTTAGGGATTGTTTGGTAGAATGATTGTCAAATGTATGATTAATGTAAAAGTATGATTGTCAAAACACGCATCATTATAAATAATTCATAATTGCTTATATAATTTACCGATTGATGGGACATTTTGTTATAATTAGAGTTTTTTAATTGACTAATTAAATAATACAAATTTTTTTTAATTGGCGACGCATATATTGACAATCAATAATTAAGAATGTTTAGTCTGCTAATCAAACACTCTCTTAGAAAATTTTGATAACTAAATATCAAATCTCAATTTTTTATTTTTTAATAATTTTTCAGAAAATATTTATTTTCTACAATTAAATAAGGCCTTCTTGTTTATTAATAAAATAAATAAAAGAAGCTATGTAAATTTACATGTGACAGATTGGTGATGATGACTGTGATTATCCGCAGGAACAATAAAATGTAATATCAAAAATTTGAAAATATTATTACATAAAATTTTTAATAGTATAATTAAAGAAATTAAAAATATAGTTCATACATGATGTGGACAAATAAATTTTCGGGAGCTCAATAATCAAATTTGTGAAAATTTAGGGATTTAAATATATTTTTACCTTTTTATTATTTAATTTATAGAGTTATTATGCGTTTTTAACTTGTGTATCTCACTCAATTTAAGTCGTCTAAAGGTCCTTCAATATGTGAGAAAATAAAAATTTGAAGACTTTGATATGTACAAATAAATTTTCAGGGACAAAATAGCTAAATATGAGAAAATTGAAGGCTTTTTGCCTATATATATCTACCAAACTACATGTACAACCTACACATTCACCAATACAAAGAGATCATATTTTAATATGGTTACATTCCGGCGAGTTTTCCGATCAACTTATTTTCTTTACCTATTATTTTCTATAGTGAATTGTAATCCTCCAGAGGATCCTATAAAATGCGTTTTAAAGGAAAAAAGTTGCACCATCACTAACTCTTATGGGACATTCCCTGATCGAAGCATATGCCAAGCAGCAAACGTTGCATATCCCACCACAGAAGAAGAGCTAATTTCTGTAGTAGCCAATGCAACAAAGGCAAAAAGGAAAATGAAAGTAGCAACTCGGTATTCTCATAGCATACCTAAACTAGTTTGCCCAGATGGTAAAGATGGGCTTCTAATAAGCACCAAAAACCTCAATAAAGTATTGGAGATTG